>CAUYQV010069770.1:0-14934 GCA_963574575.1 Galagoides demidoff
GGGCACCTGTGGTCCCAGCTACTTGGGAGGCGGAGGCAGGAGACTCGCTTGAGCCCAGGAGTTGGAGGTTGCTGTGAGCTGTGATGCCATAGCACTCTACCCAGGGGGATAGCTTGAGGCTCTGTCTCAAAAAAAAAAAAAGAAATAGGAAGCAGATTAATGGTTACCAGGGGTTGTGGGGAAGGGAGATGAGGATGAAATTCTTAGTGGGTATAGGGGTTTCCTTTTGAGGTGATAAAAATGTTTTGGAATTAGATGGCGGTGGTGGCTGCAAAACACTGTATTTGTACCAAATGCCACTACTCTGTGTTAAAATAATGGTATGCTATGTGAGTCTCGTGTCCACAGCTTCATTTGGTCTTTGTAACCCCCTTTGGGAGGTAGAAAGGCACACACTGTTTCACATACACAGAGCACACACTCCACCCGTCACTTGGGTGTCACTTTAAGGGAAAGCCTGCTTTATCAGAATGTGTAATTTTGTTATCATAGAGTCAGGAATAGCTTGATGTTTTTTTCATTTGCCCTTATCTTGATTCAGAAGTACAAATCCTTGAAATCCCTGGTTTCTTTAGAGTGTGGAGGGTACATTTGTAACCTATTGCTGCTGTAACAAATTATCACAAATGTAGTGGATTAAAACAACGTAAATTTATTACCTTATAATCCAGGAGCTCAGAAGTCTCAAATGGATTGATCTTTCTGGAGGCTCTAGAGGAAAATCTATGTGCTTGCCTAAAGCCTGCAGGGGCTGGCCCCCCGTCACTCAGCTCTCGGCTCCTACGTCTCCTCTCCTTTCTGGCTCTAACCTTTCTACTCCTCCCCCTTCCCTCTTGTAAGAACTCTTATGATAACACAGGGTAATAGTAGGGTAAGGTTCAAAAAACTTTAACCAGTATCAAAGGACTGAAGGAGAAAGGACTTTCTCTTTTCCTCCCAGTTCCTTTTCTCAAAGGTACATTTATAAGTTTTAAATTGGCTGCAAGTCATAGAGACTCAAAATAACAGATGCTCAAACAAGAAAGAAGTATCTTTCTACTTTTCGAAAATATCCAGGGGAAGGTAGTTCAAAATGTATGCCTGCAAAGTGCTTGAGAGCCTGGCTTCTGTTAGTCTTTCCCTGCTATCCCTAAATTGTGGACCTTCCTTATGGTCCAAGATGATGATTCGAGCTCCAGCCATCACATCAGTATTCCTGGCATCAGGATAAAGAGTATACTCCTTATCGTTTAATCAGACTTACCAAGAGCTGCTTAATGGTACTATACTTACCTTCTAGTGGTCAAGTTTCATCATATGGTCACTCGTGGTTCTAAGAGATACACATTAGTGTCCTGTTTGTAAAGTACGTATCTTGATTTTATTTGAACAAATGGGATCATGCTGCTAGACTATTTGCACTCTTTCTCAAACTACCTGCACTCATAGACACACGTAGTCATTTTCACAGCTGGATGGTATGGTTGGTTGTATGGATGTGCAGTTACAGAGTTAAGTGTTTGATGTTTAGATGATCTTCTCCCCCTCCTTTTATTCCCCACCCTACAACCGACCCTGCAGTGAATACCCTTGACTATCCTTCTAATGTGCTTTGTGACTGGCATTTTTTCTTTTGTCCTTTATCTTAGCTTGAGTTCCCCAAAAGTCAAAGCTGAGGTAAAGGAATTATTTTCTTTAATTTTATTAGGAAATCTCATCTCAAGCAAAAGGAGTGAGCCAAGCAGGGATGGAGGGAAAGTCGAAGTGATAATGGTTATCCAGTTGGTCATTGTTAAGGGACACCGATCACTCACTCAGTGGAACTACACCTCGAAGCAGCCTTGCAAGTGGCATCTAAAGACAGTCTGTTTATGGGAGTGGGAGCAGGGGAGCAAAGGGAAGGAACTTATGTCCTGGCTTCTGTCTCCCGTTGGTGGAAGGTTTGCTCCACAGAGTGTTAAATCCCCTGCCCTCCTGCGTTACATGGGCACATTCAGGAATGCTGCCCAAGCCCTGTAACAGTGTTAATAAGGAAGGCTGGGGTTGGAGGTGAACAAGAGGCTGCCACTCTGGGCCTGTAAAGTTCACCAGAATCCCCCCAGCATTTCGGTTGGTCTGGTTTGGTTGCCTGGTGGAGTGACCAGTCACATACCTGATTTTCAGGTCACAATGAGCCTTCATCTACCTGGATAGAAAATTAGGAAAAAAGAACAGGTGAGCTGAGTCAAAGAGTTGGTCTCTGTGTCAAACACTCATTCATTAGTTTCTGTGTTCATTATGTAACCATTCACTTTTGTTCCTTCAATTGAGTAGACCTTCACTGGGAGATATAGTGAACACTCTTGGTTGAGTCAATGTTTATATCCAACCTGTTTATTCCTAATTATTTTTAAAATGAGGGTGACCATTTGACCCAATTCTAGCTAATAAGGTAAAAGGGTAAAACCGCTAGAGGGATCTTCAGAAATATTTTGGTTCTCTGACACGGATGCTGCATTTCTTTTTCTTCTTTCTTTTTAGTGCTGTGTGTGTGTGTGATCGTTGGTGCTGCTGCAGCCAGAATGCAACCATGAGGGAAAAGTGCAGTGAATGCCAACCTGATAGAGCAGCCGTGACCGTACAGAGCCTCTAAACCAGCAGCAGCAATCACTGACTTCTGAATATTTTATGTGAATAAAATAAACTTCCATTCGTTTAAGCCACTATAGTTCAGTTTTCTGTCGCTTATGACTGAAAACGCTTCTAACAAATTTGGGAGTGTGCTTTTGGCTAGATCTTTTCTTTGTGATTTCTTAGGAAAGCTGTCTGTTGCAAACAACTTAAAATGGAGAGCCCATGACAAAGGAGCAGGTGATAACATCTCTTCAGTTACTCCTCTTCACTCAGTGAATGAGGCACTAAGATTTATAACTGGGAGACTGGGACACGAGTTATAGGTGTCTGGCCCCCTGTCTCAGCACCATCGTATATTTCTTTAATGAAGTGTGAGACCAGAACTCCATAAATTCACATAGTAGCAGAAGCAGGCAGCAGCTCGTCAGCGGAGCTATTCAGGGAGCCCAGCATCACTCTTTGCGTATTAGAGAAGTTCACAGCCAGTTAAAAATAGGCTTGGAGAGAAGTCGTTTTTAGACCACAGCTCATTTTGGATTTCTCTGGAGCCCCATTCTGGGCCACAGTGTATTTCCTTTTTCCTTTCGTTCTAGTGAGAGTACTTGGGCCATTTAGAGACAATAGATGCATAGTTACCTGTATTTCTGTTGTGCTTTGCAAGCAGAACTATGGGGAAACAACAGTAACCCCCCTTGGGCATGTGGAATGTTACAGCTTTTTAATAAATGCCAGCACCAATGGACCCTTGAGCCCATAGTCAAGGCTGGGCTCTGTGCTTTAAATTTTCAAAACAGCCCTATGAGACAAATACTATTAATAACCTCACTTCGCTGATAAGAAACATAAACTTCAGAGCAAATAAGCAACTTGTTTAAGATCACATAGCTAGTAAATAGCAGTACTTAGATTTGAACCAAGGTCTGCCTGATTCCATTCAGAGACTATGCTCTAAGCTGGCATTCACGCACGGTCCACAGGACTTTCTGTATCACTTGATTTTTCTTGGCAGAGAATAGGGTCTCACTCTGTTGTCCAGTTTGTTGTTGTTGAGTTTGTTGCTCAAACTCCTGGCCTCAAGTGATCCTCCCACTTCAGCTTCCCCAAATTCTAGGATTATAGGTATGAGCAACTATACCTGGCCCATCTTCAGGGCAACCCCATTAAAAAAGGCAGGCGAGGGAGACTACTCCAGTTTACGGAGGAGAAAACCTAGCACTGAAGAAGTGAAATGATTCCCCAAGGTCCACATTCCACTCACACTAGAACTAGGACTTGAGCCACATTTTATGATGTCACGTCCTGTGCTCTTCCAGGACAAGCTGAGTGCTCAAGCAACGTACTGCTGAAAAAACACACTGGCTTTTTGGGCATTGATTTCTGAGATTCAACAACAGACCATCTGTCAAAGCACCAACTAGCCCAGGGCCTTTTAGAGATCAGGGTCTTTGAGAGATAAGTTTCTGTGTGGAACATCTGTTGAATGATATTTGGTACTTGACTTTAAAATTCCATATGTAATATTGGTTTTACTGTTAATTTAACAGTCCTTCAAATAAATGCGCAGGGAGACTTCGCTGGAGGGGACAGATGTCTTTAACAGGGCACTGCCAATTTAGCTAATAAAGCTAGTATAATACCTCTTTGAACATTTAAATTCCCCTGTAACAAGAAAGCTGAGAATGAGCTTATAAGGATTGATTATAGGTATTGTACACATGTGAATACTTTTTTTTAAACACCTAAATTTTGAAAAATAAAAGTGGTCGGCCCACATCTTCAAGCACAGTGGTAATCAAAAGAGAGCTCTATGGAGGTAATAACACCTTATATTCTAAATACCGCTTGTCTCTGAAGAGCTCAAAGCACTCTATAATCATTTCCTTATTATGATTTTCAAAACTTCCTGGGTAAAAAAGTTACAAAGTTTACATCTTAACAGTCTGGCCTCAGTTTCCTCTTTGGGAATTTGAAGTGAAAGACAGAGCGGCTGCCTAAGATTCCTACCGGGACAACTTCTTTTCCCACTTTCTGCCACCCATCCTATTCCTATCCCCGCAAGCCCCTGCGATCCTGCTTCCCTACACAGCCTCTTATTTTTTTCTAGATCTAACTGGCCAATTTCATGATATAGAATCATAGACTATTTTAATTAGTGAGCTGGAGGCTGAGCAAGTAGTTCCAGGTGGGGAGGGGGAGGGAAGCTTTAGTCAGAGCGGCTCCATTTTTGTCTGCTTTGATACGTTGGGGGTCAGCATGACATTTTATTTTTAAAAATGATTTTTGATGATAAAAAAGACTGAAATCTGGTGGTCGTTAAAAATGCCTGAAATCTGGTGGTCCGAGTCAATGCCTTTATTTTTCTGATGGAAAAACAGGCCCAGCAGGAGAGTAACTTACTCAAGGTCTCACATCACCTGTTGAGTTGCTTGCCTGTACTTGAACCCTGGTCTGTAAGTGACGGTCTGGAGGTCTTGGCAGGCCGCCATGTCACTTTCCCCCAGATGTCACTTTCACAACACGAGTCCCAAATGCTCAGACGTTGGGGGTTTTAATACACCTGGCCTGACAACCTTCTATCCTTTTTAGAGTTAAAGGATTCATTTTTCCTGGGAACATTTGACTAGACCCAGCAGGAAGGCACAAATAGAATTAGTATGTGCCATTTTCACCTAGCCCCAAAATGGTTCTCCACCTCAACTAGGTCACGAAGAGAAAAAGTGTAAGTCCACACATGCACATATATTTATATAGGTCCTGCCCTCCAGTGAGATCTAAGCACATATAGACGTGTATGTGTGCGTATTTCTATATATGTGGGATTCCATTGGAATAACAAGCTACTGTCTATCTCATTTTGTATGAGAAAATCGAGACATAGAATGAACTGATCTGGACTCAAATCATGGCCTACATTTGTGTTCTAAACATAAGTGTGTCTAAACATTTGTTTTGCCATATTGTGCCACTTACAGGAGGAAAGTCCAGGAAGCAGAGGACTCAAGCTTTAGACCCGTATCAAGCTGTGCTTTGGGGCAAGTGCATCACCCTCTGAGCATCGGTTTCCCCGTAGGAGGGAGGGGTACTGATAGTTTTCTCTCTGTAGCTCCTTTCTCAGTACTAGAAGTGGTGTTTGGAGAGGCTGAAAGGAGCAGAGCCTGGAGCTCCCACCTGCATTGGGTGGGGCGTGACTTGCTTCCTTAACCCTGGGTATTCCAGCATTTGGGGAGTATGCAGTGTACACTCCTGTGTGGTCATTTTGTTGGGGCCTTGGAGCAGGCAACTCAAGCATTTGGACTGTTCCATAAAAGGAATCCAGGTCCCAGCTGCTATGTAATTGTGGGGCTGAAAATGAGAATGGGCTGTGTTTACGTGGGTGTGGGTGTAGAGGCAGGGAAGAGGGTGTAGGGGTTTCTGTGTTGAGTGGCGCACAGTGAGCCCAAGCTCTGAGATGCCTGGAGTGATTCTGCAGGTATGGAGCTTGTCATCCTGCCTCAAGGGAGAAGTTTAGGGACAAGGTGGGGGATGGGAGTACCTGGATGATAGTAGCAGTTTCAAGCTAGTCTTGGCATTACTTCCCTTTCATTTTCCTTAGAATGTCAGTTACCTCATTAAAAGTTACCCTTGATGTTGCTCCAAGGAACATATACAAATGGCCAAGAGACACGTGAAAAGATGCTCACCATCATCAGTCCCTACAGAAACACAAATGAGAAACCACCACGTGTTACCACTTCCCACTCGCTAGAATGACTATAATAAGCAAAACAAACAAACAAACAAAACAACTAGAAAATAGCAAGTGGTGGTGAGGGCGTGGAGAAAATGGAATCTCATATGTGTACACTGCTGGTGGGGATGGAAGATTGTTCAGCCATGCGGAACACTTGTTGGTAGTTCCTCAAAGAGTTAAAAATAGAGTTATATGACCCAGGGATTTCACTCCTAGATATTTACCTCAAAAATCTCAGAACAGGGACTCTGAGTGATAATTATGCACCAATATTCATAGTGGCATTATTCAAAATAGTCAAAAGGTAGAGAAAAACAATCGTCCATCAACAAACGAGTGGGTAAACAGCCTGTAGTATATCCTACAATGGAAATGTAGTCAACCCTGAGGAGGAAGAGATACTGAAGCTCCAGAACCAGGGGTTAGATTAGATTAGGACTAGAAAGAAGGAGGAGTGAGGGAACAAGTTCTGCCTCTAAGAATCATGAAGGACAGAGAAATATAAAATGAGGCCCCCGGCCTGGAGCTCACCCCTTCTTTCCCCAGGCCCCATCGCTTTTGCACGGTAAGGGCCTCACACACAGGCATGCACGCTCGAGCCTCATAATCAGGGTCCATGCTTCCCACCCCTGCACCCTGGACACAGCTGCCTCTTAGCCTGGAGATGCACACTCTGGCATTGCATTTTTTTCCTTTGTAGGACAGATATGGGGAAACCAGTGGATTAAAGGACACTGGCCAGGGAATTCTGGACTTCTGGCATCACAGAGAGTGGTCTAGAAGTGGAACGTGACTCTGAGTGGTATGTTCCCTGGGGCCCATGGAATCCTTACCCAGAGGAGAAGGGAACATCTGGAAGAAGCCAGTCTGGGGCCTCTGCTGTGCCAGAGCCTGGGTTGCTCAAGACTGAAAGGAAGACTAGGAGGAGCTGCAATGTACTGAGCCAGGTTATAGCAGCATGATTTTTGTTTACTACCTGATCCTTAGTACAGTCTGAGAAAGTATCGTTTGTCTCATTTTACAAGTGAGATTTGAGAAATTGAAGCAACTTGTGAGTAAGTGGCAATGATTCTAAAGTTCATGTTCTTTCCAAGAGCTATGTTCTTCCACAGGACAATTAAAGAAGGCACCAGAAAACTCTAAGGATGTTTCTGAACAGAGGCGGTGTTATTTGCCACCAGTGGACGTACAGTGATACTGAAATGTAACCTTTGCCTCCTGGTAACAAAGGAGGGTGTTTTGAAGGTTTCCCCTACTTCTCCACTCAGGGCCACCCAGAGCATGTTGGATGGTGCTCCCAGCAGTTCAGGTGGACAGTCTGACAGTGAGTCACACATCTGTCCAGGACCACACAGCATCTGTCTAAACACTTCCATTTCCACAGCTGTGTGAAAGTCACCCTTGAGTTCTCTGGTAAACAAGGCAGGGCGGCTGCCTTGGTGTCTTCTGGTCTCTTAAGTGATTATCCACATCACGGTTCAGAAGCTGAGAAGCGTCTGAGCAACTCGGCAAGCTAAATTAAACCAGAGCTTTTCTTTGCTAAATTCTTTGCAAAGAAAAGTTTATTAAGATAACATTTCTTATTCTATTAGTGGTGTCTTGATTTTTTTGTTTAAAGAGGAGGCGTGTAGATAGTAGTTAGTTTCAAATGACGAAGTGTTTATAATGTGTTATTTCTGCTTTTTAAATACTCAGAGATGTCCAAGTTTGGAAGGGTAGAATGGGCTATCTGAAAGGTACTGATTTCCACCAACTATGGATTTTTAAACAGATTACAGAAGACTTGGCCGTGGTAGATGGGAGATTTAAGAACTAGAGATGATCTTTGAAGTCCCTTTTATTTAGCCTTATGGATAAATTAATAAATCATATTCATTTTAAAACAAGATAAATTATCTTAAGTGCCATGCAGAGCACAGATCAAATCATAAATTGACAGAGGAGAGAATGTTCTTTTTTTTTTTTTTTTTTTCTGGCTGGGAGAATTACAGGTGGTTTCATCAACTAGATGATATTTAGATTTTGACTTTGTTCTAGAATACTTGAGACATGATCAGTTTGTTTTTGTGCTTGCTTTTTAAACAAAAGGGTCCTATAATAGTCATTAGTGCTGTTCACTGAACATTTCTGGGTCTGCACCTCCTGGACACATGACAGGACTGTACTTCCTGGCCATCTGTGAGTGGGGCCGTGAACCAGTTCTGACCGATGAACTGTGAGCAGAAGTGACATCTGCCACTTCCAGGCAAACAATTGATTATCAGCGTGAGACCCGCTGGAGCTCTTTTCTCTCTTCTAAATTCTCAGCAATGCTTCCAACAGGGGCTGGTCCATCAGCCTGAATCTCAGAATGAGAACAGTAATGACAAGGGGGTTAATTCCCCAGGTGTCAAAAATGATATGCAAAGATAGTGAGGCATGCAGTTTTAAGCCGCTGCTATGCTGGGGGTGTCTGTTCCTGCAGTGCATCCCATCCTCACCGATGCCAGGAGCAGGGCAGAGTTGCACTTGGGAGTGTCAAGTTTGCTGTGGTGTGCAAGACAAGCTGCTTTAGGAGAGATTAGAGGCAGGAGGAACGGTGAGGAGAGGGTGCAGTAGGCCAAGCAAGAAATAATAAGCACACGGCACAGGGCAGTGGCCAGAAAGACGGAGTGGAAGGGACAGAGGCAGTGACTTTCAAAGGTGCCTTTGAGGCTCAGCACCTGTGGCTCAAGTGGCTAAGGCACCAGCCACATATACCTAAGGTGGTGGGTTCGAATCCAGCCCGGGCCCGCCAAAACAACAATGATGGCTGCAACCAAAAAATAGCTAGGTGTTGTGGCGGGCACCTGTGGTCCCAGCTACTTGGTAGGTGTAGGCAGGAGACTCTCTCTAGCCCAGGAGCTGGAGGTTGCTGTGAGCTGTGATGCTACAGCACTCTACGCAGGGGGATAGCTTGAGGCTCTGTCTCAAAAAAAAAAAGAAAAAAAGAAAAAAAAAACAAAAAACAGAGGTGCCTTTGAAAAAGGAGTCACAGGACCCAGGGTTCCTGGGTCACAGGGGAAGGCTGAGAGTACCTGGGATTTTGGTAAAACTCTGTGCCTGGAGTGAAAACACAGTCCTCCAGGATGCGGACTCCACCTTATAAAAATTGTTTGATCAAATTCAAAAAATGGCCCTTGTTTGAGAAGAGGTACGTTATTCCAAATGATTAATCTGAATGTTTGCAATGTTCAACTCCAGCTACTGAGGAATTCTCCAAGGATCACAAAGCAACTTACCCATGTGTTGGGTCCAGGGATTTCTGAGTTGGTTCTTTGAGGCTCAAGGTGTGCTTGGCAGATAATGCTTTAAACAGCAACTGGACCCCCATTCCATCCCTCTTAAGTTTCTTGTCCTCACAATATATGGTAACTGAAGCATGGCATGTTAGTGTTAAAAATAGTAGAATATACTCTCGTAATTTTAAATATAGGGTGATATTTTTGTTTGAGTGTTTAACCGCCTTACTGGTACAAGAAAAACTGAAGATGAGGGTATTGATTGAGGCTTTTGGAGAATTCCTGGGCATTTTCAAGGACTTCAAAAGGCAGATGAACCTGGCTCTTTATAATGTCTAATTTTGCCACAAAGAGAAACTCTTCCTCCACCCTTCACTCCAGGTATCCTTTGCCCTATTCTGAGGGTTGCTGGTCTGGGAAAGTGGTTTGGGGCTCATGGGAGGATATAGATGAGGGAGAAGGAAGGAAGAGGAGAGGTTTCCCTGTGAAAAATGGAAAAGACCTGGGGAGAGGAGGCGGAGCAGGGCCAGAGAGGACGTGTTTCCAGACTTGGGAGAGAAATGGCTTGAGGGGCGTCACCTCAGCCGTGTGGTAGGTGCTGAAAGAAAGGGGAAAGGGAAAGGCTGTGGTAGGTGCAAGATCCCCCGATGGGGACAGAAACCTCGTGAGAGACAGCTCCAGTCCCAGAGTGCTGGCTCCCACCGAGGGCGAGGTGTGCAGGAATGTGCCAAAGGTCACACACAGAGCTGTGCCTCTGGGGAGCCGTGGCAGCAGCGTTGAGTATGAAGCTGACAAAGACCTCCTAAGTTCTTGACCCGGCTTTCCCTTTAATTCACTAAAGGCACAATGAGTGCCTACTATGCGGGCTGTGATTGTTAGGTGCTGGTCAGTTCTTGGGTCTGATGAGGAACCGCTACCCCTACCTGCTGTGCTCCTCGGTGTGTTACTTCACCTCCCCGGAGAGGGTGGTTTATGTCTCGGGGCTAGTGGGCTTCCTGATGGTGAACCCCAGAGAGTTCTGTTGAGTTACGCAACGTGTCACCAGCACTGCTGGACCCATAGAAGCCTCCCACACGTTCAAGGTCTTGATCGCTTAGTGTACACTGGATCAAGGATGGCTGAGAACACACACTGAGGGCCGGCTGGGTCAGGAGGGGAGGACATCGGAGGAAACTGGAAGGTACACGTGCCAAGGGTCCACTGCCACCCGACCCGGCTAGGGTGCGGAGAAGCCAGGAGTGCCCCACTTTTTAAGCTTCCTGTACTGGGGGAACGTTCAGAGTACAGACATTTTAGGTAGGGGGGGGATTACTCCACATCTAACAAGACCTCTGACAGGGAAGTTTATTCTAGCCCACAGCTGTCTTATCAGTTCCTACTTCCCCACTTCCCCAGTTATTCCTCTAATAGGAAAGGACATGGGTAGGAAAGGAGAGGAAAATGGGACCAAAACACATATATGGTGATGCAGCCACCTCAATATCTACATATTCTAGTGGGAAAGAAATAATTAAGTACTGATTAAAAGATGGCTCTGGTATATACCTGGTTTCAGGTTCTAAAAATATATAAATGTTCTTTACTAGTTTTATTTAAAATGTAGTAGCTTATCTCTGTTTGCATGGCCAGTTTTTTTTTTTTTTGCATAGTGTCAGACTGAGCAAGAAAGTTCCTCTAAACTGAAATAGATTGCAGCCGTGACATGATAAATACGAGAAACTCACTTAGCCACAAATCGTCCTCAAGCTGTTAAAGCATAAACCCAAACCAATACTGTGTGTCAGTAGCAATTTGCTTTTATTTATCCATCAGCGTTCTCTCCGACTAATAAGGGTGTGCAAAGCACAGTTACAGATATGGAAAGGCATTGGTTTCTGTAGAATTATGAAGAACCACTGAACTGTGAATTATCAGTGTTGAAAAGTTCTGATTTCTCATGTGAGGTACTTTTCATATTTTATTTTGATAACTGAATGCAAATGAGCCTCGGTAAACCCTTCTCACCTGTGTTCTTTGCATGATGGTACAACTGAGTCTATTTATTAAGGACTATTAACAAATACATAGCTCAGTTTAGACTTATACAAATCAACTCTATTTGGGCAGGTTACCCAAAAAATTATTTTTGAAGGTAAAAACAAGGCCATCTTTAATTGCAGCTCTGTTGACTTTGGCTTTCTGTAATCATTACGATTTATAACAGTGTTAGTATTTTCCATGCCAAGAACTCCAGACTAAGAATGGAGACTTTTGAGTACAGGTTCTATCATTTATTTACTCTCGAATCTGGAGCAGTCCCTTCCACAGCTGGCCTTGGTAGAACTAGGTGAGAATCCCTTTTGTGCCTGTCTTACTGGCTTGCTGAGAGGCTTAAATAACAGAAGAGATGTGGTAGCTCTCTGTGAGATTTTCCAAACATGAAAGGATGAACATGACTCTGCTTAGAAGAGCCCAGGAGAACAAGAGCCACACCCACCTGCATCCTGGCAGACGCACAGACCTGGAGAGGTCACAGGGAAAGCTCATGTTTGCTGTTACTGTTTCAGCAATTTTTATCATTGTAACAGCCGTGACTGTAGTTAATAGTCTCTCCACCTCTGTGCTATTAGGTGCTTCCTGCATCTTGAATGTATATTCAATTCACTTACAAAGAATCAACTTTGCACCATGCACTGTTACAGGGGATGCAAAGTTGGGTAAGAAATGTTTTTAGAACATAAGTAACTCTAATGAAAGGCAGAAGTTTAAATGTCAAGATAGGCTCTTTTTTTTTAAGTTAATTTTATTAAATCATAACTGTATATATACGGTAGGTCAACTTTTAGTTCCTTGAGAATTCTCCATACTGGGCTCTTTGTTGAAGAAGAACTTCAATCCCATGTGGAATGGGTTGGAGGCGTGCTCATAGAAAAGGTGAAAATTAATCAAGTCTTTAAAGAGCTCTTTGCAGATTTCTACTAGATATTTCCTGAGCGGATGGACAAAAGAATCCCTTTTAGCAGCACGCTAAGCTGAATCAGGCCTGAACTGTCTGTATTGGTTTTTCCTCTTCTTCATGTCTGAATGGGTGAGGTTTAGCAGGGGACCAACACCTAGTGGGCACTCAGCAAATGTTGGGGAGAAAATTACTGAGCAAAATAATACAATAGAACCTCTGTAAGTTGACCACCCAAGGGACTTAACAAACTAGTCAACCTACTGAGGTGGTCAACTTAAGGGACGAGGCCTACTGTACTGATACCTACATGTGGTACACACCTGGTCTGTGAACACCAGTCAACTTAAGAAGGTGATCATTGTAGAGGGGCACTCAGCTATGGGAATTCTACTGTAATTAGCTTTCTTAAATTAAGTGAGCAGTCACCGGTGTAGTGTGAGTTCCTTGTCAGTAGGGGGAGTAATGTGCACTGGCTGCTGATACAGAGTGGGGGAGGGGCAGGTCCAGATGGGCTTCAAAGTCCCTTCCTTGTCCAAGATGCTATTACTGCTCTTCAGTGGAAGGGAAAGGTAATTAGGAAAATGAATGGGGAAATAAGAAAGGTGAATATGAGAGATAATTCAGCAATGCCCAGAGAAGAGACCATTTAGTTAAAGTCACTGGGCATAGACAGGTTGGGGGTGTTCATGAAACCTTATGTCAGATGGTGTATAAAGGGGAGTGTGAATCCTGGTAGGAAAACAGTCCAGAGCTTTCTTTTTATTCTCTAAAGGGTCTCTGCAATAAACAGATATTAAGGACACAGTAGGGGAAGAAGGCCTTCCTAGAGAAGCAGAAATCCCTCACCAGGAACACCGCTCTCTCCCACATCCCATGGCTGGGCGTTCCCTTTCCAACTGTTTTGAATATGTATTGATTGCATTTCTATAAGAGGAGACTGAAATTAAAAATGCCTGAGAATAAACACCGTGCCACAGATTCTGCCTCATAGCTATAAGGTTTAGACTGACATTTTATAGGGCTAGTCCTTGAATAGAAAAAAAAGACAAGGTGACTGAGGAGACCTCATTTGTGCTAAATCCCAAATGAGACCGTTCCTGGGACTGCCAGCACCCTCTGCAACAGGCCATCCCTTTGCCACATATATTATAACTCTGATGGCAGTGAGAGAAAGCTCAAATTTGTGAAAATGTTCTAAGGCAAACAGGGAGGAATTGCCACAAAGAACAGAAAAGCCCTACTGAAGAGATAGTACATTTCTGTGGACTCCAGTAAGGCTCAGCTCCATGTCCAGGGCTCAGACAGAGAAGGGGCAGAGCCCTTGTTATTCATTGAGCTGCTCCCCTTCGTGATTCAGCAGTGAGCAAGGGCCTGACCTGCAGGACATGCCCTCCTGTGATTTTTATTATGACAGCATTGATTTGGTCCACTGGATAGACTCACGGAAAAGATTTTACGGTTTATCTAAATGACTTCTTCGTTTTACCAATTAATAAGCTGAGGCTCAGAGCAGAAAAGTGCCGTGCTCGAGAATGGCAGAGGTGAACCAGCCCCAGATAATAATGTACGAACTAAAAGCAAAGATTCTGCAATAAGATTTCCTGAGGCCAAATTCTGACTCAGCCATTTACTGGTTGCCTGACCTGTGACAAGCTGGATAACCTCACAGCTTACTCACATATAAAAAAGAGGTAATGTTATTGCAGACATAACAAGTTAGAATCGGAATTGCTTAGCACAGGGAAGGTAAATGGTGAGAGCTCGGTCAATATTAGCTCTATTTTCATTATTTGGATAAAGGTCACATAGCTCAAATTCATTTTTTTTTTTTCGATAAAGAACACTGGGTCCAAAATTCTGAATCTTTCACCTAGTAGATGAGACACAGTGGACACCCCACTTAATCTCTCTGCAAGATCATTTTCTTATCTGGAAGGTTCAGATAATAGCACCTACCTCATGGAACTGTGTAAGGACAAAAAATAATGAGCGTAAAAGCACCTCACGTTGGGAAACACAGAATGCTATCTGTCCCTGGGTTATCGGCTACGACTCTCTCCCTGGGCTGTTCATTTAGACCTTCACGTTGTGAGAAAAGAAGGGAAATGGCAGAGATCTTACAGAAACTGAGGACTACGTGATTTTGACACAGTGTGTGCACTTGTATGTTGTCTTCATTATCCTCGGTTTTCCCAGCTGTGCCTACTATTAGCCCCATTCTGCAGATACGGAAAAGAGAGCAAAGAGTTTGGCTCGGCGCCTGTGGCTCAATGGGCTAAGGCGCCAGCCACGTACACCTAAGGTGGCAGGTTCGAATCCCCAGCCCAGGCCCGCCAAACAACAATGATGGCTGCAACCAAAAAATGGCCGGGCGTTGTGGCGGGCGCCTGTGGTCCCAGCTACTTGGGAGGCGG
>CAUYQV010069771.1:0-74399 GCA_963574575.1 Galagoides demidoff
GAATCCTGTGCCAGTGGATCTACCATTCTGGGGCTTCTGGGTGGCCTCACCTCCACAGCCCTGCTGGGCATTGCCCTAATGGGGTTCTCTGCCTGGGTCCCCCACTCTCCTAGCAGCCTGAGAGATCTAAGTGGAGGCAGACCCAGGCCCCCAGCTCCACAGGGTACAGCACAGGCCGCACAGGCCATGCAAGGGCCTCACCAACGACAGCCAGGGGTACAGTGTGCAGACTGGGAGTGTGACATCGGGCAGTACCAGGCAGTGCTGTCTCTTCTTTTGGAATCCTTCTGCCCTGCAGGCCTTTGCCTTCTCCCATGGGGTCATTGTCTTGGACAGTGTTGTACACCCTGAAGGCACTGAGGCCAGGAACTCCCCCAGGTGCCCTCTGCACCCTCAGGGGACATGTATGTGCAACATGCTTGAAGATAACCCAGGCTCCAAGACAGGAACAATTCTGCAATTTTCAACCTGCTCAGTGAGAATTGTGCTTTAGCAACTGGCAGCCCCGTGTTGGGGCTGTGGGGCCAACTGGTCAGGGAGGAAGATCCTGTGCTCCTGGCCACTGGAACCTTTCTTATCCTTCTTCATCCTTCTAGTGCCCTTCCTCTTTCTATTTGTGCCCTCCCAGGCCTCAGGCGCACCTTCCTCCAGTCCTCCCCACTTCCCTCCAGTCCTCCCCCTTCCCGGCCTTCTCTGCCCAGCAAAGCCTGTTCCAGGTTGGGTAGGAAGAGGCAAGAGACTTGCAGTAGATAGATCAGGTTTCAAATGCCCAGTGGCCACGTCCACGACGGTTACTTTGTCACTAGCCATAACCAGTGGGTTGACAATGTTACTGGGTGAAGAGGGTCCGGCCGCATGTCACTGTCCAGCCAATGTGCAAAGACAGGGCTTAGGTCCAAACAAGCTTTGTTTGAAAGAGGCCAGAGATTCTGGAGAACAGCGAGAGAAACCTCTTAATTCTGTTTGGCCACAGTTACAATTCTAATAATTTTTAGAATTATTTCCTTCCAAGGAAACCAACCTAGAAATTTTTACCTTTATCTGATAGGAAATAACATGAAAGTACTCTCCATTCTAACAATGCAGAATTTTTAAACAATAGACAGGTGATTTTCATGTTAACAACATTTCTAAGAGTGAGGCTGTTAGCGTACACATGGGCGCGGAGTGGGACGTGGACTGAAGCTTCTCCGCAGTACCTAATCGCTCTCTACTTCTTTTTCTACCTGCTGTTAGCACATTTTTACAAACAAGGGCATTAAAGTTCATGTATATGTTGGTGCTGGAAGCAAAGAAGTTTGTATCTGATTTCTTAGGTCCCTGTTGGCCATGTGAAGAGGAAACTTCTATTCCCCAAGGGCCTTGTGTGACTAAGGCACGGGAGGTTCCCCTGCACATCTGAGGACTGGATGCTGATTTGGAGGAAGATACTGAGGGCCGTGACATCATAATTATTCGGTTCTCTTGCACTGAAACAGCATACAAATGACAGTAATTATCGAGTCCTGCTTGACATGACATTTTCTTCAAAACATTGGAAGATATTCTGGAATTTTCTCTATAATTCCCATTCCACCTTCCCACCCTCTCTTCATCCACCTCCCACTCTGTTCCAAGTTCACGTTCAGCCCAGAGCACTTTCCACTTCCCACAACGTTCTCTTATTCTCCCTCCCTCCCTTCCCCCTCTTTGGCCAGAATACATACAAAGATGGCACCAAGAGACAGCATTGGTCATGTGTTTAGTGGCCCCTCCGTAGTTTCTTTGGAGAAACTTCTATTCAAATCCTTTGCTCATTTTTAAAATTCGGTTATTTGTCTTTCTATTGATCAGTTGAAAGAGATTTTTATACATTTTGATTACGAGTCCCTCATCAGAGAAATGATTCACAAATATATTCTGCCATTCTATGTGTCTTCTTTTCACGTTCTTGGTCCTGTCCTTTGACACACAAATGTTCTAAATTTGTCTATTGTTTCTTTGGTCATTTGTGCTCAGAAGCACTGTATTGCTTAGTCTAAAGTCACTAAGATCTCATCTGTTTCTTTTTATGTATTTTGTGGTTTTTATCTGAAACATTTAGATCTTTGATCCATTTTGGGTTAATTTTGCATATGATGTGAGATAGAAGTCCAACTTCATTCTTTTATATGAATGGAGTCCCAGCACCATTTGTTAAAAAGACTATTTCCCCCCCATTGAATTGTTTTGGCACTCTCTTTGAAAATCATTTGGCCATAAATGTGAGGGTTTATTTATGGACTTTCAAATCTATTCCATTGATCTGCATGTCTGTTCTTATGCCAGAACCACATAGTCTTGACTGCTGGAGAATCGTAGTAAGTTTTGATTATTTGCTGATGTTCTATTTAGGCTTTTGCATCTATGTTCATGAGAGATATTGGGTTGTAATTCCAGGGTAATGCTGCCTCACAAATGAAATTGGGGAGAACTTTCTCCTCTTCCATTATTTAGAAGAGTTTGTGTAGGGTTTGTATCATTTGTTTCTTCAGTGTTTGGTAAAATCCCTCAGTTGAGCCATCAGGAGTTTTCATTGTGGGAAGGTTTCTAACACCAATTTGAGTGTATTTATTAGGTATAAGATTATCTATGTTATCTACATTTTTCTTCAGCAAGTTTTGGCAGTGGGTGTCTTTGAAAGAATTGGAGAACTGCCAGTCTTTGCACATCACTTTAATATCTTGAACTAGACTTTGCTATTAATGCCCCGCAGAGTGGGTACCTTTGTAAGTGAGGACAATACCACTTTTGCTTCTGTATTTTCTACACCAGGCCCAGAGTCCAGCATAAAATGGCTACTCAGCTAGTGTCTGTGGAATGAAAGGCAATGTATCATATATTCAAAGGAATTTATTTAATGATGAAAATCTCTTTAAAGCAACTGAGTTAATGATTGACTATGTTATCTAATAGAGTTCAGAAGGGTTATGCTTTAATGAGAGAAATAAAGGTGATGGATAACCCAAAAAAGGGAATAAAAATAGATCTTCTAAAATCACTAAATGGTACTTCATTGAAAATCAAAGAAATATAAATTAAAATATGGTATGTACCATTTCCCTGCTTCTGGCTGTCAACAATGTTAAAAGACTGATTATATTCAGAAATGGTAAGAGTTTGGTAAGAAATAGAGACTTTCACTGAGGGTGCCTCTTTGAAAGTATTTTAGCAGTATTTATCAAAATTTAAAATGTCTATACCCTATAGCCATTCCATGGTAGGAATCAGTCCTACAGAGAGACGTGTATGTGAAGACACAGATTATATATTTATTACAAATAAATGTACATTTTAAAACATTTTATAAGAAATAATAACTAAGTTTATTGCATATAAACTTAATATCCAGCCATAGGAGATTAGAGAAATAAGTTTTTGAGTCATAGCATCGAATTATACCAGTGAGGCATTCCTAAGTAAAAAAGATAGCAAAATGCAAATTAAAGAATCTTTCTTCCTTTTTTCTTTTTATCTCTCTACATAGCTATGAAAAAAGTCCAGAAACATGCATACCAAAATGTGTAGAGTAGAATCCTAAGATAGCCCTGTGACTCCTGGCCCTCCTGTCCACGCTGTGTAAAATTCCCTCTCCCGGAGTGTGGGTAGGACTGTGAAGATGGCAGCAGTCAGTCCTGTGATCAGGTGATATGGCAGAAGTGAAGGGATTGGGAAGAAGTAATGGAAAGGTGTTGGGTGGTATACCCAGAGACGCGACCAGGAGAGGTTCCGGTCAAGTTCAATGAAAGGGAACAGAGGCCAGCCTGGGCAAAGATGGCATCTGCATTTTGTTCCCAGTGTGCTTTAAAAGCAAGCAGGAAAGCGAACAGCCTCCTGGCCCTCACCCCGCACCGGTGGTCCGATTGTGAGCTTTCCTCTCTCTATGGTCTGTTTTCTAACTGCATTTCTCTCTCCCTAAGATCTCAGGCCCAGACCGAGTTCCTCCCCAGCCTATAGGATAGCTGCATGCATTCAAGTCTCTGACATCTTTCTGCGCATCCCAGGCTGTCTCGGTCCTGTTGAGGTCCTCCCACCTGCCACACCTGAGCAGGATTGAAGCTGAGGCTTGGAGTCTATGGAGCAGAGGTGCACGGGCTCACTCACCAGTACGCGCGACTGTGGGCATGGGAGATGGGCTATCAGCTCCCTCCTGGCCCCCAGCCTTGGTTTGCTTTCGAATATTCAGCATCTTACCTTTTACAGAGCCTGTTCATACCCCATATTTTATTTGTTCCTATAAGGCAGTGGTTCTCAACTTTCCTAATGCCGCAACCCTTTAATATAGTTCCTGTGGGTTGCATTGAGAACCGCTGCTGTAAGGTCTTACAGTCAGGAAGGAAAGGGTCACTAGTTCCATTTTGCTGATGAATAAAACTGGGGCATAGAAAAGAAAAAAGAAGCTTAGGCGCTGGGGTGATGACTGACATCCTTCCCGTCTCGGCCCCATTTCCATCCTGCATCACCTCCCACTCCACCTGCCCCCTGTGCTTGGCTTACAGGGGCCAGTTCATTCGGAAGGTGGCTCATGGGTTGGGCCTTTCTGTCAATCAGCTTTTCTCCAGTAGGGGCTGGGGGAGAGGAGGTGGAGGAGGGGGGTCCCACTTCACTGGTGCTGAAGGGTGCATAGCAAGTAATGAAATGTAAATTTTCGATGGAGTACAGAACCTTAATGAAAGGTATTATTAATTCAGCAAAACACAAAGAAATTTTAACTGAGAGGAACTGATTAGTCCACAGAAAGCGAATAGACTGCAACACGCATCATTCACCGTCTAGACAAATCATGCAGATACACATGTGCTGGTTTTAATTAGTGCCATGGAAATTGAACATTCTGTAGCCCAAAATGTTATTGTTCAAGAAATAATAAAAAAGATTAATAGAAAATGCAGCTCAAACAATCACTTTCCATAAAGCCTAAGTAGACTGTTTTTTTCCCCTCCTCATTTACATGAAAAACCCCCACATGAGTCAAAATTGCTGCTTCTTTTTCTGTCTAATAGAAAATGTTTTGCTCCATTCCGCCATGGTGTCAGGAAAGGTACAATTCTCATAGAAGTTGTATGCAGGACTGAATGCATCACAGCAAGAAACTTTCCATTTTTAGCTAGGATGAAAACGTTCAGACTTTTTTATTTCTTGCTGGCTTAACCCTTCAAAAAATTCTAAATGGATCAGGCTACTGGCTCAAGGTTCTATGCAACAGTGACCTTCAGCTAGAAAAAGTAGCACACTGATTTTTTTTTTTTTAACCTATGGAATCCCAGCCTAACCTTTCACAAAAGCCAAAGAGAATCTGTGTGGTGAGAGGATAAAGGGCCTGTCTCCAGAGCGTTGGAAAAAGGGAGGCCGTCACAGGTGAAGGAAGAAGGAGGGTGTACTAGTCAGCTTGGGTTGTCATAACCAAGTACCCAGACTGAGGCCTCCCACAATAGACATTTACCGTCTTATAGTTCTGCAGGCTGGAAGTCCAGGATCAAGGTGCTGGGGAGGTTTGTTTCCTCAAGGTCTTGCCCTTTGCTTGCAGATGGCCGTCTTCTCATAGTGCCCTCATACGGTGGAGGGAGACAGCAAGATATCTCTGTCATCCTCTTCTTATAAGGCCACTAATCTTACTGAATTAGGCCCCCATCCTTATGGCCTCATTTAACCGTAATTATCTCATCAGAGGTCCTATCTCCAAATCCAGTTGCACTGGGGGTTAGAACCTCAGCATATGGCTTTGGGGTGTGTGTGGGAGAGGGATGAAAGCATTCATAACAGATGCAACAGTACAGGAGAGCATGGGCCACTGGGGGAGAGGGGTCATCAGCACACCTGACCTGTAGTCTCTATCTGCTCTGGCCAGGTGAAAGAAGAAACCCCAGTTTCCTGCTGGGGGTTGGTGGGATTTGAAGGGAAGGGCACCTGGGCTTGGGCACATCAACTTGTGCCAAGGTCTGACAAGGGGGCTGGGGCACGAAGCATGCAGATTGGAAGGGAAGGGGGCTGGGGTCTGACTTGGGAGGAAGACCACACTGTGGCTGCCCCACAACCCCTCTTCCAGCCAGGCCCAGCCCCACTCAGCTCCCAGGTCATTCTCACCTCCCTGACCACAGGTCTCAGGCCTGCCCAAAAGCCCACGTCTTTCCATAGTCCTGCCTCAGAAGCTCTCAGAGCCCAGCTCTGTGGGATGGCCAAAAAAATTAAGGTCCATCACAGACCATAAAGGTCCTTGTGGCATCATTTTGTTAGCACATAATGAAGTACTCTCTCATGCCTTCTCCCCACACACCTGCCCAGCACCTGAATGTTCAGATCCTGTGCTGGGCACAGTCACAGAGTGAAATAATCCAAGGTGGGGGCAGACTGGCCACCACATAACAACTTGGCCCTGTGCAGCAGAGGGCTGTATGTGCCCGTAGGAAAGAGGTCTGATCCCTGGAGGACGGGAGGGAAGGGGCACAGTCCCAGGAGACCTCCTGGAGCTGACACAACAGTGAGGACTGAGCTTTGAAGGGTGGAAAGTGACGAGCCCAGCGATGGTGGGCACAGTACTGCAGCCAGAGGCGTGGCTTGTGAGAAGCACGTGGGGGCCAGTGCAGTGCCGGGACCCATGCTGGGGCCTTTCTGCCTCCGAACTGCTGCCCCTCTGTCTGTGTGGGAGCCCCCTCCTCTCATCTCCCCCTGCCCCCCTTAAACTGACTCAGAGTCTCAGACCCCACCTGCCCACGTGGCAACCACTGGCCGCAAAGAACCATAAACAACATGTGTTCTAGTCATGTGAAGGAATGACGTACTGACACATGGCACAGCGTGGAGGAAGTTTAGCATCATGATAAGTGAAAGAAGTCAGTCACCAAAGGCCACATGCTACAGGACCCCATTTGCATGAAATACCCAGAATAGGCAAATCCACAGACAGAAAATAGGCTAGTGGCTGCCAGGTCTGTGGGAGGTTGGGTCATGGCTACAGGTGCACAGTTCATTTGGGAGGTGATGAAAATGTTCTAAAATTAAGTGGTAGTAAGTGCCGCATAACTCTGTGAACACACAAAAGCCATAGGATCATCCTAAAGATGGATCAAGTGTGGTATGTGAATTATACCCAAATAAAGCTGCTAAAAATCAAATGTAATCAGCCATGCAGCTCCACAGGAACATCAGCCACAAGTCAAATGCTCACCAGCCACATGTGCTTGGGGCTGCCATATCGGATAGTGTGGGTGAGGAGTGTTTTGGTCACTGCTGAGAATGTCACTGGACAGCACCGCCTGCCCTGGACGCTGAGGCCCCTGCTGTCTCCTCCCAGTTCTCCCCCTTGGTGCCTGGCTTACACCTTCCATCATTGCCACTGCTCTGTGGGCTCCACACCTGGAATCTGCACGCTCTGTGAGGATAGCAACTTTGTGTCAACGCCTCTGTGCTGTCAGTAGTAGAATAGAGCCTGAAGCACAGTGAGAGCTGGTCCTGCCCGCTAACTAAATGAACACACGGCCCTCCTCGGAGAAGCCTTCCCCTGCGCCCCGCACTTCCTTGGCTCATCCCTCCTCAGGGGCAGCCAAAGCACTTGGCCCCATCTGCTCCAGCACGGGCCATGCCCACCCCATGCTTTTGGCTCCACCTAGCCCTGTTCTGGGTGTATTCTGAGCCATTGTACGGTGGCTGTGTCCTCCTTAGTCTACAGACGAAATACCTGAGATCTGAAGAAGTGAAATAACTCACCGAGGTTACATGCAGTGGTATGTTAGTATGTAGTAGTATGCCATAACAAAATATCACAAACCGGGGGTTTAAAACAGAAATTTATTCTTTCACTGTTTGAGAGGCTGTATGTCTTAAACTGAAGTGAACTGAAATAAATATTTTTTTTCAAGATAACAAAGAGAGATTTTATTTAGGAAGAACAAAGAGAAAGTTTAGAGCACTTCCAAAGGGAGATGGAAGTGGGTTCCTCTGGTAAAGGAGGAAAGGGGAGAAAGACTGAAATAAAATCTTAAGGGTCTCCCCAAGTGGCTTTTGGCCAAGGGGATCCCTACAGCGGAGTTTCTGGCCATGAGAAAGGACATCAGACATGCTTTGTCATGTCCTCTCTCCTTAGAGATGTCCTCTGCGTTTATTACTGGCCCAAGACTGTGCAAGACACATCTGGGAGTCCTCAATATGCATAACAAACCACTTGAGTCTGGGCATATGGCCTGTAGTTTGTCTCTGATCAACAGGACTTTAGCTTAACTCAGCGTTCCTTTCCAGTGACTCCTGGTCTATTAGACAAAGCTTAACTCTTTCAGGTAATTGTTAGCTAAAGAATCTTTAAACCCACCTGTGGGTTAATCTGTGGGTTCCCACGTCTAGACATCCCATCCTTTTGGACCAAACCAATGTTTTCCATGTATTGATTTATGACCTGGAATTCCTGTCTCCCTTAAGTGTTTAAAACCAAACTGTAACCCCACCACTGCAAGCCCACTTGCTCAAGACTTCTTGGATGTGGCTCCAGGTCAGGGTCCTCAAATTCGGCTCGGAATGAACCTCTAATTTCTTTTTTTTAAGACTAGTCAAGTGCAGTAGTGAGAAGGGGGAGAAGAGCAGAACAAGGAGTTCAATCTGTAATGACTGTGAACAATCAAGTGAGATGATTCACGAACCTCTTTAAATTATTTTACAGACTATGGCTTCTTTTCCATCAGTATCAAGGTGTTGTCAGGGGTAGTTTTTTCTTGGGGACTCAGAGAATCCCCAATAATTCCTTCGTGCCTCTCCTCTAGCTTCTAGTGGTTTCCACCAGTCCTTGGCATTCCTTGGCATGTGGCACCATCATCCGAATCTCCACCTACGTCATCACATGGCAGTCTCCCTGTCTCGTAAGGACACTGGCAATTGGACTTAGGGGTCTACCCTGCTCCAAGATGATCTCACTTACATCTGCAAAGACCCAATTTCCAAATAAGTTCACATTCACAAGGACAGGGGTTAGGATTTCAACATGTCTTTTGGGGGGAGATACAATCTGACCCACAACCTCACACTCTCAGTAAATGTCAGAGCCTTCAAGGCCTTCACTCACCATCGCTCTGGTCCCATTCAGTAAATGATAGCACAAGAATGATAAAGTGCCCCAGATGTGGGAATGCCATGCTTCCGCTCCCCCAAAATACAGCTGATCCCCACAGAGCAGGGTTTGCCCCTCACATCTCTTTCCTACTTTACCTTCAGGCTGAGAGCTGGTTTCTTCTTGCCTGACCTGTGATTTACAACCCTGTCTTCCCCTGGCAGGGTGCACAGTTTTCAAACCTAAATCAGCCTGCTCCAAACCCACCCCAACCACCTCCTTAGCGGCCTCTCACACACCAAGTGGATATCTGCCCTGCTCTAAGCCATCCCAGGCCAGGCATCAGACAACCCAACATCAGGCCTGTAGTCCAAAGCCCACCAAGATCATTCCAGGGAGCCAACCCCAGTCTGCTCTCTCTGACCTGCTTTGCCTTCCCTCTGGAAGCCCCCGTAGAGACCCCAGCCTTCTTTTATACTCTTCCCTGCTTCTGCATGGTCTCAGGACACGTAAGTAATGAATTCTAGTGGTGTTGACCTCTCTGCGTCAGCACTCAGTCCATAAACCAAAATCCCAGGGCTGGCGGAAGTGTCTGCAAATTCCTGGGTTCCAGCAGCATTTTGCATACAGCCATGGTACCAAGGGGCGGTGGTGGGAGTCCTCCTGGGTGATCTCTGTCAGACACCCGGATGCAAACCAGCCTGTGACTTTTGAGCTTCTGAGCAAAAGCAGCCCCTCCCTCTTCCAGACAGATGGCCTCCCCTCAGCGCCCCCTGTGGGGAAATTCAGAAAGCACCACTCCTTGTGCAGCTTCTCTTTATTGCAAGGTAACCCAAACTTTAATCTTTATGCACAAAAAAGTATATTTTTCACTGGAGTACAAACCTTGTTCCCATACCTTGGGAGGTGTGTGTGCATGTGCGCCATAAGAGCTCAATAATTTCTTGAGTAAGTGATTGAATGGGTGTTTCTTTTCTTTTCTTTTTTTTTGAGACAGAGCCTCAGGCTATTGCCCTGGGTAGAGTGCCGTAGCATCACAGCTCACAGCAACCTCCAACTCCTGGGCTCAAGTGAGTCTCCTGCCTCAGCCTCTCAGTAGCTGGGACCACAGGTGCCCGGTACAACGCCTGGCTATTTTTTGGTCGCAGCTGTCACTGTTGTTTTGGCGGGCTGGATTCAAACCCACCACCTTACGTGTATGTGACTGGCACCTTAACCACTTGAGCCATAGGCGCCGAGCCTGAATGGGTGTCTCTAAAGGAATTTAGCTTAGACTAAGATGTAATTTGAACTTAACCTTGGAGGTACTAGGGAGCAAGACAACTTACAAGGGGTATAACTCCAATAGGGTTAGAAGATGAATATGGAATGTGTGTAGGAGGTAGTGTGATGCTCTGTATTAAAGAGAAGGATAGACATCAGAGCTCTGCAGGCCTGGGGTCAAATCCTCTTTCACTGGGTAAACTCACAGGCAACATGACATCTTGTTTCCTCAGTGTTACTCTGGGGATTAAATTAGAAAAATACACAGCAGTCAGAGAGTGCTTGGTGCATGGTATGTGTAAAATAAGAAAGTTAACTGTTGTTAAGACTCAACCTTTCTGAGCCTTGATGTCTTGTTCTGTAGTAATATGTCATTGGTTGATTCTAAGTGGAAATAAAGTGGGTTTGTAAAAACAAATTTCGTGAAACAATACTTTGGTGTGAAGTATCCTAATGTATTCAGTTTTGTACTATCTCATTAAAGAAAAAAATACTGTCAGTGACCCAGTAAATTGATTTCATTATCCACAAATGGAGTTTACCTTAAGTTTAAAAATCCCCAGCTTACAAAATGTATTTTTAACAGACTTTATTTTTAGAGCAGTTTTAGGATCACAACAAAGATGAACAGAGAACAGAGAGTCTGCACACAGCCCCTGTCTCCCCACCTGCGTTCTATGCTTGTTACAGGGAGGAGAATGCATAGACACTGAATTATCACCCAGAGTCCAGCGCTCTCATCAGGGTTTGCTCCTGGCATTGGACATTTGATGGGTTTTGACAACTGTATAATGGCACATAGCTACCATCATATTATCACAGCACAGTTTGTCACCACGCTAAGAACCTTCTGGCTCTGCCCATTCACCCCTCCCTCGAGAATATTTTTTAACAGAGTCTCCTAACCATAGAAGATGCTGATCATGATGATGGCGAACTAGCAGCAGAGAGATGGTTTAAACCAAGCGAGTTAGGAAGCTGCTGTAATGGTCCAGGCAAGTGAGGTATAGATGCCTCTGTGGCCTTGAAAGCTGGTGGCCAGTGGTGCTGGACTGCAGCGGTAAGAAGTGGCAGACATCAAGGACTTCAAAGCGGAATTGAAATCTGCTAAACCACAGGGTCAGTCAGCTGGGACAGCGGGAAAACTCAGGATTAAGAGCTGGTCTAACTGGGTTCTACTCCCATTGCCGTACCTTGACCAAATGCCTTCTAGGAGGAGGCCAGACTGGATGTCCTTAGTACAGCACTGGGGGCGGGGAGGGGGTGAGCTAGGGCTACCGACATCTGGGCAGCGTTAGAGAGGGGTAGGAAACGCTTAAAGGGTCAGGCGGGATTTTCTCTGGACCCCAGAAGACCTGCACAGGTCTAGGACCCGAGTAGGGACGGCGGCGGATCTAGGAGCAGCCTCCCAAGTGGCTTCCTTGGGCACATTTTCCTGCTCAGCAATAAGCGGCCTTGTTCTTCCCCCACCCACCCTCACAAACAGCAATGAAAGAGAAACTGTCCAGCCTGAGAAAGGCTGCCGCTTTAAAGTTGGGGTCCTGGCCTCTCGGTGACCTGCTGTGCCCTGGGAGGCGCAGGCGGGGCACGGTGGCTGGGGTGGCAGCTGTGTCCGTCTGCCCAAGGGTTAACCCGTTCCCCTGCAGCTGCCGCGCGTGCCTTGCAGAATTTCACCAGAAGAGGGTACAGTTTGAAAAGCGCTTGACGTCAGGCTGGAATTCCTATTGTGTTTAGAAACGGCTTGGTTAAAGCCAGCCCAAGTTCTCTCCCCGCACACCTCCGCGGACGGCGAGGGTCCGCCAGCTCCGGGCCCGCCCGCCGCTGCCTGCGCGCCGCGGGGCGGAGGACTGTGCACAGCCCACGAAGAGACTCCATTCCTGCCCAAGGCGGAGCCGAAGCGGCGGATCGCACCGCCCGGGAACCAGGGGTGAGTGCCCGGCAGAGACCGGTGGCCGCGAGAGCCCCGCCGGCGCGCCCCGGCGCCCGATGCCCTCCCCGAGTCCCGCCGGGTACATGCCTCCCCCGCGGCGCGCCCCCGCAGGCTGCCGCCGGCTGTGACCGCCCTTCCCCGCAGGCGGGCTACGGCCCGGGCTCTCCCCGAGGGCCGCGCACTGGTGGCACCCGCCGGACCCCAGCGGCGGCGGCGGCGGCGGCGGCGGCAGCAGGGGGCGCAGAGTCGAGGCTGCGAGGGCGCGCTCCGGGAGGATGGACGGGTCTGGGGAGTGCAGCCTCCCGGAGCAGGGCAGCCCGGGCTCTGCGGCCGGCGACGACATTGAGATAGTCGTCAACGTGGGGGGAGTGCGGCAGGTGCTGTACGGAGACCTTCTCAGCCAGTACCCGGAGACTCGGCTGGCAGAGCTCATCAACTGCTTGGCTGGGGGCTATGACACCATCTTCTCCCTGTGCGACGACTACGACCCGGGCAAGCGCGAGTTCTACTTTGACAGGGACCCGGACGCGTTCAAGTGTGTCATCGAGGTGTACTATTTCGGAGAGGTCCACATGAAGAAGGGCATCTGTCCCATCTGCTTCAAGAACGAGATGGACTTCTGGAAGGTGGACCTCAAGTTCTTGGACGACTGCTGCAAGAGCCACCTGAGCGAAAAGCGAGAGGAGCTGGAGGAGATAGCTCGCCGCGTGCAGCTCATCCTGGACGACCTGGGTGTGGACGCGGCCGAGGGCCGCTGGCGCCGCTGCCAGAAGTGCGTCTGGAAGTTCCTAGAGAAGCCGGAGTCCTCGTGCCCGGCGCGGGTGGTGGCCGTGCTCTCCTTCCTGCTCATCCTCGTCTCTTCGGTGGTCATGTGCATGGGCACCATCCCAGAGCTGCAGGTGTTGGACGCTGAGGGCAATCGCGTGGAGCACCCGACGCTGGAGAACGTGGAGACGGCGTGCATCGGCTGGTTCACGCTGGAGTACCTGCTGCGCCTCTTCTCTTCGCCCAACAAGCTGCACTTCGCCCTGTCCTTCATGAACATCGTGGACGTGCTGGCCATCCTCCCCTTCTACGTGAGCCTGACGCTCACGCACCTGGGCGCCCGCATGATGGAGCTGACCAACGTGCAGCAGGCAGTGCAGGCGCTGCGCATCATGCGCATAGCCCGCATCTTCAAGCTGGCGCGCCACTCTTCGGGCCTGCAGACCCTCACCTACGCTCTCAAGCGCAGCTTCAAGGAGCTGGGGCTGCTGCTCATGTACCTGGCGGTGGGCATCTTCGTCTTCTCCGCCCTGGGCTACACCATGGAGCAGAGCCACCCTGAGACGCTGTTTAAGAGCATCCCCCAGTCCTTCTGGTGGGCCATCATCACCATGACCACCGTGGGGTACGGGGACATCTACCCCAAGACCACGCTGGGCAAACTCAACGCGGCCATCAGCTTCCTGTGTGGTGTCATTGCTATTGCCCTGCCCATCCACCCCATCATCAACAATTTCGTCAGATACTACAACAAGCAGCGCGTCCTGGAGACGGCGGCCAAGCACGAGCTGGAGCTGATGGAGCTCAACTCCAGCAGCACCGGGGAGGGCAAGGCTGGGGGTTCCCGCAGTGACCTGGACAACCTCCCGCCAGAGCCTGCTGGGCAAGAGGCACCAAGCTGGAGCAGCCGACTGAAGCTCTCCCACAGTGACACCTTCATCCCCCTCCTGACCGAGGAGAAGCACCATAGGACCCGGCTCCAGAGTTGCAAGTGACAAGAGGGTGCCCTGGGCAGAAAAGGACAGGGTGGTGGATGGAAGGATGGTGAGGCAGGCATCTCAGCAACGGCAGAGAGGGGGTGTCCTGTGTCCCCCAACCCTCCCCGAACAGACTCTGACAAGGCTGGGTAAGACTCCTCTGTGTTGCCTGCTGTCCAGGAGCTGGGGCAGGGTGTACAGAGCCACAGGGCAGCGTGGGGCAAGTGGAGGCCCCGGCCTGGCTGGTGGCAGGGCCATGCCCACTTCTGTATCTCCCTCAATAAAGCCTCCTGCTCTGTGCACCCTCCTGTGTTGTAGGTTCTGTCACAGGCTGGCTGTCGCCTCCAAGAGTGGCACAGGCACACCCTGGTGCCAGGCCAGGAGGTAGGTGTGCCACCCCAGGAGTGGGGAGCTATTTTTAGTTGAGAGCTAATTAAAGTAGGGCTCATAGCACTGAGGAGCCTTGCCACATTCCGGGAGGCTCTGTTCGGCCACCCTTTCCTTCTATTTCCTTCTGGGGAAAGCTTGTTCCCTGAGCTTGCCCAGGAGGGGCTGAGTGCACAAAGCACCCTGGCAGTGGGGTCAGCTTTCAGTCATCACTTACAAAAGACCCTTTGCACGACTTCTTTCTATTCCCCTCCTCTGACTCGGCTGGATAGGTATCCCCATTTTACAGATAAATAAACTAAGGCCTAGGGTCACACAGAGCAGGGCTTGATCCCAGATCTGATGATCCCAAAGCCTGTGTTTTGTTCCCTCTGACACCAGGGAGTCTTAGGACAGAGGCTTCTGCTTGGGCTCACCAGGGAAGGGTATGCAGACCAGGGGAAGTGCTGAGCTTCCTCGGTGTGGGGGTGCCTGTCCTACAGCCCACCTTTCTTCTAGCCCTGCTATTTTTGAGGTATCTGCCAAAAGGACAAGCCCGAACATACCCCCACCCCATGGAGCTCACTGCCAGCTCCATCTGAGAGCCCCAGGAGAACACAGACAGACCCAGGTTTGAAGCTCAGGCATGAAGAAGGGCTCTGAGACACCTGTGAGCTGGTGCTTCTCCCCCACCAGCTGTGTGATCCTCGGCCTATTGATTAACCTCTCTGATCTTCTTTCTGATCATTTGTTAAATGGGAATATAAGTACCTTGGAGAATGCTGGTTCTCAGCTCTGTGCCTGGCCCTTATTCTATGCCAGGAGGGAGGTGTGCTGCCTATCATGCACTCTGGCCGCCTCAGGTCTGGCTGGGCATGCAGGTGGGGAGGGGTGCGGCAGGGCATTGTCACTCTGTTCTTAGAGACACAGAGTTTGCCCAGACAGGCCCATTTCTCTGGTTTTCCACCTTCTGTGAACCCCAGAGCTGTGTTCTTTCCTCCCCTGGTGCAGCAACTGGTGCAGAGGGAGGGGCCATGAAGGGGTAGGGCTGTATGAGGGAGTGGGAAGTGGTGGTCCCTGGACTGCCACCATACTGGACCCAGGTTTTCCCACATGTATATTGAAGGATGTCATCTTGGGGCCTCTTCTAGGCCTGACCTTCCACGATTTCCAAGCCTTGGGCTTTGGATGCTCAGTGCTGGGGACTTCTGGAGGAGGGAGCCTGCCATGTTGTGGGGGGACTGGCGGGTGTTGGGACAGAGTAAGGATCATCCCTGTGGGGTGCAGGGCTCAACTTCAGGGTTGCAAGCTATATGGGCACATCCCAGGCAGAGAAGGACAGGGCAACGGGCGGACAGACAGGTGCAGCAGGCAGTCAGCCATGGCTCCTTCCGGAGCAGAGCCTTAAAGGGTTCCGGGCCCCCTCCAGACTCGTCGGTGCTGCCTGAGCCAGTGCTATGCCCCCTCTCTCCTGTGCAGTTGTCTCTCTTTATCTCCCTTGGCACCAGAGTCACCGGGAAGCCCTGGGGGCTGTGCTGGCCTTCTCAGATGGGAAGAAGCTCAGGAGCACAGGGAGAGGCCAGGAGGCCACCTTCCTGACCCAGCTGGGGCTGCAGGAGAGGGCAGTCAGTGGAGAGGCACTCACAGCCACCCAGCCACCTCCGAGCTCATGTCATCCACTATGAGGAGGAAGAGACTGAGTCCCAGAGGTGGTAAGTGGTTTGTCTGAGATCTTCCTAAATTAGGATGAGACATGCTCCTGATCAGATTTGATCATAGTGTGATGCTACATCACAGGGAGTAACTGGAGACTTTGGAAGCCAGGAGGAATCCCTGAGGAATCCTTCTGGGGTGCAGGCCCTTGAACTTTGCTGCACATTAGAAATACCTGGGGAGATTTAAAAATTCCTAACGTCCTGTGCTCACTTAAATTAGAATCTCTGAGGGGTGACATCAGGGCATCAGCATTTTCTAACTTTATTAAAATGCATATAAGCCATCTGGAGATAGTGTTAGAATGTAGACTTTGGGTCACTAGATCTAGGTTGGCTCCTGAATTTCTGCATCTCTAACAAGCTCTCAGATGAAACACTGCTGGCCCACAGACCCCACCCTGGACAGCAAGAGGTCAGTGGGGAGTTGGCAAACCTTGGCCCCTGGACCAAGTCTGGCTTGCTACCTGTTTTTGCACTATTCATGAGTTAAAAATGGTCTTTATATTTTTAAATGGTTGAAAGGAAGAATTTTTTTAAATGGTTGAAAGGAACATTCAAAGGAAGAATAACTTTTTGTGACATATAAAAAGTACATAAGAGTTAGACTTTAGTGTCCACGAATAAAGTCTTATTGGAACAGAGTTATGCCCATTTGTTGTGGGATTGTCGGGCTACTCTCAAGCTACAAGGACAGAGTTGAGTAGTCATGACAAAGGTCATGTGGCCTAAATTATTTACTCTCTGGCCTTCACAGGAAAGGTTTGTCACCCTTGGGTTGTAGAAAATCTAAGTTAGGCCTTAAAGGATGAGTAGGAGTTCCCCTGGGGGAAGAGGTGGAAGGAACAGCATGAGAATAACAGAGCCCCACACCAGAGCGGGGAAGAGAGGGTGAGGCCCACGCTTAACTGCAGGGATCCCCATAAAGAGACCTCCCTCCTGTCCCTGTCACAGTGTCCCAGGCTCACAACTCCCTTCTTTCCTTCTTACCAAGAACCCCCAACTTCTAGTCTCTACAGCGAGTTCTCTGCAGCCCGAGGTCCTGCTTTGGCAGCTGGTTTCTTCCCCTCTTTTCCCAAATGCTTATCCACAGTGTTGTCAAATCTTCCCCCACCCTGGAACTCAGTGCCTCAGACGCTCTTCTTCTGCTTGGGAGAACCTCACAAGCTTCTTGTTACCTGCTAATGACTAGCAGGAGAGAGAAAGATATGCTTGCTTCTTGGAGCTGCAGGATGGCCCGGCTGAAAGGGGATTCAGGCATCAAGTACAAACACTCCTCCCACCACAGCTGCACAGCCCAGAACAATGTGGCTGAGTCATGCACAGCTGGGGAGGGGATTCTCTGAAGAGCCCTCATGCCACAGCCAGAGTAAGGGGTCCACCTTGTTCTACTTATGATAAAGTTGAGAGCACACAATGAAATGCATTTCAAAAATAGAGAATCTTGAGTGCAAGACTCTGTGCGCTCATGTGTGTATAAAAACAAAGCCCGGCTTCTAAAAGAAAGGACGTGTGGTAGACATTTCACCAACATTTTCATTTTAGCCTTAAAATAACTCATTCAGCGAGCTAGTTATCCTTAGTTTTACAGATGTAGGAAACTGAGGCCCAGAGGGCAGAAGCAACAGGTTTGGGCTGTGGCCCTTGGTGGCAGAAGGGTTAGCCAAGCCCAGAGCCTCCAGCTGACACACTTACTGGGAATGTTCCAGGCTGCCATCAGAACTCAGTGCCTCCAGTCCCCACTCAAGGTCTGACCAGCCACAGTCATCTGATCTCTCTGGAAAGTGTCACCATGTAACAGGCACTGGTTTGGGTGGTAATGTTTGCTAAGGAAAGAAAAAGAAGGCAAACCCAGTTACTTGGGTCAGATGCTCAAACCAGGTGGAGTTGTTTCCACCTTGGCAATTGTAGGAGGGGTCTGGAGCTTAATCTCCCACCTGGGGTCTCGAGGTACCACATGAGACCAGGAAACCGGGGGGGGAAATCTGTGAAAATGGTAAGATCTGGAATTAGTGTGCATAAATGTATACCCCATGATGAAATCATGGGGAGGCCAGTGAGATGCTAGCAATTGCCCAGTATCTCCCTCCTGGGGAGATACTGGCCAGGGGCCAGGCCTAGAGGGGTCTTGCTTCTCTTTCCTCTGTGAAGGGGCTGCCAGCTCCTCCCATGTCCCCTGGACCAGCCTGTCCCCTTCCTCCCAGAGAGGATGATTAAGCCTCCTGAGTCTCCTGTCATCTCCCAGGGAGATGAGGGACGGGGGTGTTTCCAGAGACTCTGCCCACCCTGCACACCACACAGAGAACATGGTATCACAGACTTGAAAGGTTTTACCAACTTGCAGAACCGGGTAGACTTTCCCCCTGAGCACTTTTCTCCACTTGGAGCAGCCCAAGTCAGAGCTACGCGGAGGATGTAGGTTTCCAAAAGGAAAAGACAGAACAAGAATTGGGAGAGTCTATGCTTAGTCATTTTTTTGTTTTTGAGACTCACGACTAGCCAGCCAGGCCTGGTGCCATAATGCAAATTTTATTTCACTCTTCCAACAACTGGTCAGATAGGTATGATTGCTGTGGCTTCAGGTGACACCTGTGAAGTCCAATGAGGCCCAGGAAATTGCCTGTGGTGACACAGCTAAAGAGAGGCCAGTGTGGGGCTGCAGCATGGATCTGCCCCTTCCTTTGCCAGGGGGGCCTGGTGCCTCCTGCCCGCAGGGCCATGTCCCTCCCCAGGGAGAGAGGCATGGCAGCCACCACCACTGATCCTTCACTCCAGCTTAATCTGGGGCTCATTGCAGGTGAAGGAAAGACCAGCCTGGGCGGCCACCTGTGGCAGCCACATGTCTTCTGCCCAAGTGCAAAATGCTTGTTGTCAAGGGCTTGGCTGTGGAAATGGGGTCTGTGCTTGTGACAGTGACAGCCCAGACCCAAGAGGAGGTGTAAATATTAATATATACAGGCCAGGCTTCTGCTGATGCATATGTTGGCTAAGCTGCCAAGATTGTCACTCAAAGCCAGGGGCTGTGTTTGCTGTGTTCTAGTTTCCTTGCTCCTTGCTGGATTTAGCCGGGTGAGTCTGACCCGGCCTTGGAGTGCAGACCCCAGGGGAGGCCCCAGTGGAGACCCTTCCCAGACGAGTCGCAGGTAAACTGGACTTCAAGGAGTACCGGCTGCCGCCTACACCTTGCTCCTGAGTGGGTGTGCGAGGCACGAGCCGGGCCCCTCCCTCTCCTTCCTTGCAGTGTCTCCAGCCACATGGCCCAGTGCAGGTTGCTGGGCTGTGCCACTCCAAGTCCCCCCATTATCTCCTGCTCCCCCAACCCCGGGTCCTGCTTGGTGCCAGCCCTTCCCGCCTGTGCATGGGTGGTTTCTGCCACCCTGCTCTCAGCTCTCCCCCATCAGGATTTCATCCCTGCAGTGAGGCCCTTCTCACAGCGGCATGGCCTAGAGAGGAGTCCTGGCTTTGTAGGGGCAGTGTGGGAAGGTGGAGATGCCAGGGTAAACCTATCACATTCCAAGTCAAGAGGATGGACTTGGGGGAGGTGATGGCCACGGTCCGTGGCCACACAGCGCTGGTGGCCGTGGGAACAGGCCCCCAATCCTGTCCCTGTCCTTGCTTTTCCTCTGTGTGCTCTGACCCCACCTACCCCAACACGCTCCTGTCTACAGGTGTGAGCCTGACCAAGTCAGCACTGAGGTGTTAGAAATTAGGTTGAACGATGGCGCATGACAACCTCCCCATCATCTACATGTGTGGTGTGCCAGGGCATCAGAGCAGAACCCGGGGCTGACTGTCCTCCCAGGACATTGTCCTTGTTCATTTCAAATCTTCATTGAAACTTCTTGGACTTTTAAAAGCCTGAAGTTCACTGGCAGACTGAGGTATCTACCTTGTCCTACTTCTCATAAAGCTGAGGGCACACCATGAAGGCGCGAGACCCCTCAACTGTGTGTGTGAACAAGTTCTTTCCTGCTCTCTAAACGACAGGAGGACCTCCGTGCACTCTGTAACTTTCTACTTTCCCTAGACCCTGGTTCACAGCCAACAAGGCAGGGACTGCAGATGGCTCTACTTCCCACCCCGAGAAAGGCCGTCCATGTTCTGCTCATGGGACCAGATGGGCATAGAAAGAGAGGGGAGTAGGGGACCCCAAATGTCCTTCTGAGCTGGCTGCCCAGAGCGCATCAGGGGCGAGGGCAGAGGAACAGGTGACCTCTCTTAGTGACTAAGGCTGTGGCACATTTTCCAGAAACCTGAGGTAGCCTAGGCGACTTATCCAGGCTTCTCCCTCAACATAGGGCAGTCGCTGGGCCACGGTATGTGCCCCCACCCTGGGGACCCAGTCCCTCTCTGTTGTTCCTCACAATGGCTTTCCTTAGTGTTCCTGGTTGTGGGACAGTGACCTGAGATGTGGTGTCAGTGCTGGGAGGACAGGTTTATGTCTGGGACACAGAGGTATCTCCTGGCACCCAGAGCAGTGCAGTGCCTGGCACATGGTGCATAGCGAATATCCGTGGGATAGTCTCATTATCACCCAGGTGTGCATGGTGCTGTGTCCTGGGGTGGCCACACCTGGACCTTTTCTTCCTTAAATTTTGCCCGTGGCTATCTCTTACTGGCAGGGGCTGCATCTTACCCCATGCCCTGTATGTAGCACACTGTCTGTGGGCACAGAGAGGCGCCCTCTCTAAATGCTTACATTAAATATTTAGTGCTTAGTTGCATTCTCCTGAAGGAGCTCGAAGTCTTCCTAGGCAGAAAGCTCTCATGTGGGGACTTATAATGAGCATCTGCCCAGCTGGAACAGCCCTCCACAGAGTCCCACTCTTGGTCCTGGCCTTTTGCCCCACCCAGTGAAGGAGGGACCCTCAGGCCTGCCATAGACAGAGGTGTGCCCATAGGGCCACATCCGCCTGGCTTGTCTTCTCCACCTTCCCTTGTGGAATAGACCCACAGTGGCCCAGCAGCTGGAGATGCAGGATCTAGCCTGCAACGTGTGGCTTCTGTAAGCTCTCTGTGCTCCTGTAAGCCCTCTGTGCTCCGGCCTGCTGCCTCCCTGGTCTGGGAGAGGCTGGCTCCTCCAGAACATCCCTCTGCGTCTCCCAAAGGCACCGTGAGCTGAGGGATACCCTTTGAGAACAGAACGTCAGCCCTGGTATTTTTTTCTTTTTAAAAATGTTCTTTTAAAAAGGGTCATTACTATAATTTTTTTCTAACATACAGAAAAATAAAATGAATGCTGTAATGAACATCAAAATACCCACAAACTAGATGCAACAGTTCTTAGTGTCTCCCGTTTTCTGCTAAAGCTTTTAAACGTGCCAGACATGCAGACACATTTCCCCTAAAGGCTTCAGCCTGCATCTCCAAAAATAAAATGACAATGTTCTCCTTCACCTCCTTCATAACCACAGTGCGATTCCAGGTCTGATGAAATCCCCAGGTGTTTTCTCAGCCACCCTCCCTTGGTCCTGTTTACACTGACCAGTGCTAGAGGCTGGCAGGCACCTGAACACATCCAGGCACCAAAAGGAGCTGGTGCTGAGGTCACTGCTATGGCCTTGACTGAGGCCCTGCCCTGCCCTCCCCTTGGCCTAGGGGTCAGTAGGCCTTGCCTGTTCTTCACTTCCCCAGGGCAGGCCAACGGCAGTGGGAGATTTCCAGCTGCATTCCCTGGGCAGTGCAGGAAGCATCCAGGCAGCTGACAGCCCCCGCAGGGAGTCAGGGCTGCATGGCCTCTGCTGTTCCTGAGGAGGTCGCTTCAATGTAGGGGGGACTCACTTGGAGCAGGAAGCACACAATAAGCAATTGTATTGGGAGATGGCTGGGGTCTGTTTTATTTAATATTTGCAGCCCCTTCCCTGTATCCACTCACTGCCTCTCCACTTCTAGCGACCTGAGCTGTGGGTCTGGCTGTGCATCCATTTTCCTCCCAGAGGATGTTCTGAAGTGACAATGACCCCAGAATCCAAGGTTCCCTTCTACCTTAAGGAAAGAGGACCCTGCAGAGGGCCAGAAGGTGTGGACTCACAGGTGGATGGAGGGTCATCCCTCACCTACTGTAGACTGGATCATCCCAAGAGCCCACTCACTTACCCTCTTTGTTAAAAGTGCCTGCAGATTGAACAAGTCATTGCCTTCCTTAAACCCCCAGCACTCTCGGGGGTCAGGTCCAAACTCCTTGGCATGCGTCCCACAGAGTCCTCTCTCCAATTGCTCCTTGTGCTCCCCTGTACACATAACATCCACTGGAAAGAGACCCGGAAACCTGAATAATATCGACTTAAAGGTAAGGGTATGTGGACTTCAGGCTTGGCTTGATCCAGGAGCCCAGCTCTGCTTCTTTCACTCATGGGTGTTATCTCTGGCTGGTAGAAAGAAGGCTATGATGGGTGTGTGTCTGCGGAAATTTCCAGATTTGCTCTGGAATGCTTCAGAATGAAGGAAACATTCCCAGAAGGCCCCAGCAGATGCTCCTTTACGTTCACTAAATTAGATAATATGCCCAGTTCTGAATCCATCCTCACAGTTAGGGGAAGGCCAGTTACTGAGGCCTGAGTTTCTGGGGTCCTCTCACAGGAACAGGATTTGTGTGGCCCCTTGGGCTGTTCAGAGCCTGTACCTGGAGGAGGCAGGTCCCTAGACCACACAGGTGAGGGTAGGCTGAACATTAAGGAGACTCCACAGACTTCACTTTTGTCCACCCAGTACTCACATGGACATAAGAAATTCATGTCATTAAGCATTTACTATGTTCTGGGCACCATTCAAGCCCCTGGGGATAGCAGAGTGAGCGCCCAAGTGCCACACCCATGACTGATAGAGTGTGTACCTATGTAGTCTTCAATGTCAACATAGGCTGACATGCCTTTCACATCCACATGCAATTGAAATGTCATTTTCTCCAAGGTGAGCACTTGGAGGCTCATGTGGTCACTGCATCCAGGTGCAAAATGTCTCTGTCCCCTTCAGGTCTGGATGCTGAGCCTCAGAGTTTGGTGACCTATGGTCATAGATAAATCATCTACTACCCACACACCTGAAGTACCCAGTGCTGGAGAAAGAGTAGACAAATGGCAGTAAAAAGCTCGCATTTGAAAAACAGCAGCCCAGTTGCCACTGGCCGGCAGCCCGCACCATTTGCTGTTGGTTAGGAAGAGCTACTTGACTGGGCAGCCTCTGCTTGTGTACTTTGGGAAAATATCCACAGTCCACTGTCCTCCACCATCCCTGGGAGATTCTTCCTCAGTGGCTATCTGCCAGCAGGCAGCAACGTCCCTCCTAGGCAGTCAGGAACGGGGCCCTGCCACTGACACCTGCACTGAGGTTGTTGTCTGCAGGGTTTGGGGTTTTTTGACACTTCAGTGCTTTATAGGCTTCCAGTCAATTCCCCAGTCTTTAGTAGATACAAAGATCTTATCTGTTTTTTTTCCCCCATGGGACCCCCTCTCCCCGGTGGCAAGGCTCTGTCTCTGCCCCTCACTCCAGACCTTACCCTAACGGCCCCTCCCTTCATCTTGGACTGAGCCTGGGGAAAGGGAAGCCACTGTTCTATGTGGAGAAGCTCCAACCTGCCAAGGTCCCCAGGCTGCTTAATCGCCTCTGGGAAGCTTAACAGGAGTTGTTCGCAGTGGCTCGGGGTTGGGGTGCCAGGCCGCTGGGTGCTCTCCCACCTCCATCGCTCTCCTGGCTCTCCTCTGCCAGCATGGATTTTGGTGGAGAATTTGTCCTTAGCACACACTCTGATGCCTGTCACTGGGCAGAATTGGATTATTGGATTATTTATGTGGCTGGGGGCTGGCCACACTCTGATTCCAGTGGGTCTTGATTCCTGAGGCCATCACAAATAGGGGTGCATAGTGAGGAGGAGCCGAGGATGCTGCAGAGATACCTGTAGTACCGCAGGGGACCCTGGTGTGGGGGCAGCTGTATTGTCTCCCTCTCACCTCCCAGCAATTATCACGGTACTTCTTCCTGCAGGAACAAGGTAAAACAGCCCTACCTGATTGCCTCTTGGTTATGCTTTAAGGCGCATCTTCTGGTCACCTCCTCCAGAAAGCCCTCTCAGACCACACAATCTGGGTGTGCTGCCCTTCTCTGAATTCCCTGGCCACCCTTTAACAGGGCTCCTTGTCTCACTGTTTTGACAATCAGCTGGTTCCAAACAAATTTAAACCAAGGACCACCATTTTTAATATAATTATGTAACCATTTTTCGTTGCAGATGAGGGAAGGAAATGGAATCCGATGCCACTGGGTGAAGGAGACAGTGCATAATTTTTACAAAGTCTGTATTTTGATATGCCATCATCCTATCACTGAGATTATCCATTTCTCCATTACGGTATTTGTCAAAGATGAATGCGTTTTTCCTCTTGGAGACATTCTTTTCAGGACCTTCTATTTCCTTGGATTGGCACCATTTGCTCCCAAGGTCTGTGACAGACTTGCCATCCCACGGGTTTTTTTTTTTTTCCACATTGGGTTTGGTGTATGATTTTTTAGTTTCTTGGCTACTATGTCATCTTCTTTCTTGGATTCCTTTTTTGGTTTGCTGGATATATATCCTTGGGTGTCTCTTTCAGACTAGATCTATGGGTGATAAACTTTCTCAGTCTGGGCATGTCTGCCTATATCTTTACTTTGCTCTCACACAGAACTGACGGTTTGGATGCTGCTTTCTAGGCTGGTTTATCGCAAATCAATCTACTTTTTGGTTTGTTTTTTTTTTTGGCAGATCATTTACTTTTTTCACCTGGGAGGCTTTCAGAATTCTCTGTATCCTTGGAATTCCGAGATGTCTTCAGAACCTGTAATTGCACCCAGGGAGTGAGCTTTTTTCCCTGTCCACTTTGTAGTGACCTTTGCTTTGAAAACGCAAGTCCTTCTTCGGTCCAGAGAAATTTACTTCTATTATTGCTGTATTGGGAATTAGAAATTAATTCTACATGTATGTTAACATTTATTAACTGTGGGCTTTTTTTCTTTTTTATGTTGCCTTGGGTAGAGTGCTTTGGCATCACAGCTCACAGCAACCTCAAACTCTTGGGCCCGAGTGATTCTCTTGCCTCAGCCTGCCAAGTAGCTGGAACTACAGGTGCCCACCACAATGTGCAGCTATTTTTTGTTGCAGTTGTCATTGTTGTTTAGCTGGCCTGGGCCAGGTTTGAACCCGCCAGCCGTGGTCTATATGGCTGGCGCTGTAACCACTGTGCTATGGGTGCTAAGCCAACTTCGGGCTTTTTTATGTTCTTTTCATTTTGTCTGCCATTTTGTTCCCTATTTAAAGATTTTGTGGGCTTTATTGGCTCTATTATTGATTAGGTGTTCAACTGTGTTCATTTTATTACTCATCTAATCGATTGCTTTTGGTATTATAATTCTTAATCTCCAAGAGATCCTTGTTTGTTTGAATGCTCCTGTTTGATATTGGCTTATGGTCCCTGACTTTGTGCTCTTATGCAGAACTCCAAGTAGCAGGAGGCAAGAGTGACTTTGTGAAGCCTGAACTAGGCGAGAGTGAGGGTGAGGGTGGGAGCTTTTCAGTGTCTAAGACAGAATCCTACATGGAAAAGGCAGGGCCTCGGGCCCAGCGAGACCACAGCTCAAATTCCTCCTCAGGACTGATCGGGGGTATGATCTTAACTCAGCGGTAGCCTCAGCTTCTCCATCTGTAAAATGGGAAAAATAACTCCTACCTTACAGGCTTGCAGCGAGGATGGACAAGATGATGTGGGCAGAGCTCCTGGGGGATGGCGACTATAGCTGCACATTGATGGTGAAGGAGCCTCCTCCCCCACCCCGTCCACTAATCCAGCACAAAGCCCCTCACCTCGCCCCAGAATGGCAAACTGCCTTTTGTTATTCTTCACCCCCAGAGCCATCTTGCTTTCTGACTATATATACACAAGTATGTATGTATTTTAGTCACTTCTGGGCAGCTTCTCATGCATATTCAAATCCAAGCAGTTAGGGTTCTGGGAATGATTCAAATGTTTGTTGCACAATGTAATTGATCTTAATATAGCCATGCCAGTAAAGGATGCGCTTCTACGCAAGTCTCCTCCACTCCCCCACAATCTGTTTGGGCCAAGGAATATCAACAAACCTGATAAACTTCCTCCCCAGGCCTAATTGAGACTTGGTGGCAGGGCTGAAGGTCCCTGCGTGTTTCCTGGCTCTTGGTTTTCTTTCATCATCATCTTTTCCTGTAGTCAAGAGGGGGAAGTTGGGGAGGTTGTGCGTATCCCTAAGCTCCAGGCGGTGACATTTCCTGCCCTGGGCCCCATGACTTAGACTGTGTGTCAGGAAAGGACTGTTCCTGCAGTACCAGACACACACTGCTCAGCCAAGGACCCCTGGGGCCAGCATACCTGGACAGATGGACACCAGGTCTGTAAGGTGGCTCTGGATATCTCATGGGCACCAGAGCTCCCTCTTCACGGTGACTCGGGAGGCCACTCTATGTTGTGTGCAGCCCTCTGAGCAGAAGGCTGGCATGGTGGACCCTCATACAGGGGCCTTCTGGGGCGTCCTTGTCTGGGCTGCCTAGTCCCATAGAAATGGCTATGGGGCCAGACTGAGGGCAAGTCCACCTCTGACATGGTGTGACAGCAGGGGTGACATGTCCTTTGACCAGCACTCACTGGGGCCAGGCAGGGTACCTGGTGAGAGAAGACGGAGTAGGCCAGGAACCCCGTGGTGCTCCTGGACGCTCCTGCTGCTCCCAGTGGACTCAGTGCACAGCGCCTGCCAAGCTCTTCCAGCTCTGGCTCTCTGTCCCATGTGGTCTCCCCCAGTGGTCTCCCTGGGAAGCCTCAAGGGTCCCAGGCTCCAAGCACTAACAAAGACCTAGACCGCAGCTGACAGCTTTAGTGCCTATGGCATGTGACTCACAGTAGCCCTGCCTGAGGTTCCGCCATGCCTGAGGCTGACCACCATCATCCCTGTCTCATCTTCCACATACAAACCCCTCTTATCTCTAGAGCATTTTGTAACAGATAAAGCCTTGAGCACACATTGTCTCACTTCGCCCTCACCTGGAGCCACTGCTCTGAGGCCTGTGTGGGTCTGTTACTGTAACCTGCTCAGACTCAGTCCCCTCCCCACCCCACCAGGCTCTTAGAGGGGCAAGCACTCTCCCAAGCATGGGCAACCCTCTCATTTCCAGATGAGGAAAGTGGGACCCAGGGATGAAGTGATATCTCAAACAGGGCACCAACAGGCACCTTGGCCTGTTGGGCGGTGGGGAAGCTGATGTGGAGACAAGCTTTGAAAGCTGTTCACCTATCCCAGGCCCAGAACTGAGGGCAGAGCCCCTGCTGGGACAGAGCCAGAGCCTTCTCTGGGCACCTGCTGCTGCCTGAGCTGGAGCCAAGCAGTGGCCCCAGAGACAAATGTCTGCTGCGCTACAATTCTGCTTGCCATGCTGATGCCCTGTTCAGGATGACACATGTTCCCCGGCCCTGCTCCCCTGCAGCATCCGTCCTCACCTGCTCCTCTGCACGTCCCCCTGCCCTGCTCCCCTACAGCACACTCCCTCCTCTACTTTCCTGAATGTCTCCCTGCCCTGCTCCCCTACAGCATCCATCCTCACCTGCTCTCCTACAGCATACTCCCTCATTTCCCTGAATGTCCCCCTGCCCTGCTCCCCTGCAGCATCCCTGTGCCCTGTTCCCCTGCATGTCCCTTTACCTACTCCCCTACAGCAACCCCCTCCCCTGCTCCCTACAGCATGACCCCTCCCCTGCTCTCCTGCAGTGACAACCCCCCTCCCCTGCAGTGCTCCCTCTCCTGCTCCCCTGCAGCATTCCCCTGGCCCTGCTCCCCTTGCACGTCCCCCTACTTTCGAGTTGCATGTTTCTCTTCTACATGGAGTGTGAGGGCAGGAAATGTGCCTGTCTGTGTGGGCATGCTGGGATTGGGGTGCTGTCTGAGATTCCCATGGCTGTCCTTTCCCAATAAGACTGTCACCGGCATGGGTGATTGGGAGGCTGCCTGGGAGGCTCCTTATCAGGATGCACCTCTTATAACAGGGCTGCCCAGGGACCCCAGCCCGAATACTGTCCACTGACCCAGCAGGCTTCGGCCATCACTGGGTAAAACAGCACCCCAGCAGTGATAAGGTGAGGGGCCAGCCCAAGGGCAGTGTGTGCACGTGTGTGTGTGTGTTTACACGTGAGTGTGGAGAGCCAAGAAGGGCCACCTGAGCTTTCCTGCCTTCTCCAGACAGACCGTTCCCAGCCCGGGGCCTGAGTACTTGCACTGGAGGGGCCAGGACCTAAGACTCTTCCCAGGGTCTCCCCAGGGGCCCCTGTCCTGCCTGCCCAATGGATAGTGCTGCCTGTCCTTCCTTCAATGCCCCTCGCTGACTTCAGAGACCCTTCCGTGTCCATGCCTTCATCTGGAAAGAATCTGAATCTCACTCCACAGATGCTCTTGGTCTATTTTTTCTAGATCTACTCCTGTCTGGATCTGAGTGATGCCATGTCCCAGGGGCAGGTGCCCTCAGGGCCCCTTCCCACCCCAGGATGGGCAAAGGGCCTGGGCCTTTTTAAAAGTTGAGGTAAAATTCACAGCACATGAAACTACCCACTAACCATGTGTAATTTAGTACGTTTAGCACATTCCCAGGTTGTACAGCTGCCACCTGTGTCTAGTTCTAAGGCATTTTCACCATCCCGGAAGGAAACCAACCTGTCACACAGTCACTGCCCGCTTACCTGCTGGCTCTGGCACCCACCCATCTGCCCTCTGTCCCCAGGGATGTGCTGGCTCTGGAGTGTTCCTGTCAGTAGAATCCTGCGCCATGCGGCCCTTTGTGATGTTTCAGGCCTGTCTGCACTATGGCAGGTGTCAGTGTCCGTTCCTTTTCATGGCTGAGTGACATCCCACACTAAGGACAGAACACACTGTTCATCCATTTATCCCTCGATGAGCAGTGGGTGGTTTCCGGGTCCTGGGGGCTTTTCCAGCGCCAAATAGCCAAGGGAGTGCCTGGTGCCTCGGGTCCCCGCTACCTGCCCCTCAGCCCTACACCTATTGTCTGTCACTTGTGCTCCAGTTACTGTCTTGGGATGACTCAAGCCGTAGGACCCATCAGAACTAAGTCCAGGCTGCTGCCTGGCAAGTGCGAGGACCCCAGTTCTGCAGGCCCAGGCTGGCTGGTGGAGAAATCTCTCTTTTCTGTCCTGTTGCTCACACCTCCTCCCAAACTGCTCAGTGTCCCCACTGGGGATGAGGAAGCTCCCCATGCATTGCAGGAAAGGGGTGTCTAGGGTCACTTCCACTTCCACCTACATGCCCCCCTAAGGAATCCGGACGGAGACAAGCTTCCTGTGTCCCGGTGACAGAACTCAAGTGGACTCTTAACAAGCCATCCTGCCTTGCCTGCCCGGTGCCAGTCATCCACTGGATTGAGTCCTGAGGGGCAGGCAGGGGGGTTGCAGCCCCATTTATGGGGGGTGGGGAAGTTGGCACTGCCTTCAACCTCTTTCCCAGCTTGTTGACCTTGGGCCTCTAGGTCCCTTGAAATTGGCTGTTGGATTTTCTCTTAATTTTGGCAGACCCCGTCATGACTCCTCACCCCCCTGCAGCCCCTCCCAGAGAAAGACTGTGAAACCCTCACTGTCCTCCCCCTCGGAGGGCCTCCTCAGGCCTGTCCCTGAGAGAGGATGCAGGTCACTACAGGTCAGGCTCCACCTCCTGCCCAAGGGCAAGGAGCACTTAGGGACAATCAAAACCAACCACCTGGCCCCACCTAGGCACATGTTGCCTGCAGGAACTGTGTACCTGGAGGGACAGGTGTCTGTCTTCTCTCTGGCCCTGAGCCTCCTGAGGGCAGGACTGGCTGGGAGGTGGTCAGTGTAAGGTGAGGCCAGCTCACTCTGGGAGGCTCCCCAGCAGCCTTTCAGTCCCAGCTGCACAAGCCACTAGTTGTGTAGGACTGGAGTGAAGGTCCCTCTATAGAATGAAAGTGGCAGCAGCACTACAGAGTGGGTGGGCTTGGTCCCCCGGCGCCAGGGTGATTAGCAGTGGGCATGCTCTGTTCCAGGGCAGGAGCTCAGCAATTTCTGAGCACTGAATGAAGCTGGAATAGAGGCCTGAGGTCGCCTGGGGCTGTGCAGGGGCTGACTTCAAAGCTGAGATGAGCCCCTGTCATCTCAGTGGTGTCCCTGGGGAGTCCCTCACCACCCCACTCCTGCAGCCAGGTGATGGCAGACCCCATCTGAAGCATAGATGTGAAATGTCGCCATAATTAAATGCACAAATCCTGGGCCCAGACTCAGGGATGGCCTGGATGGTGCTGGTGTGGGAGTGGAACGTGACAGGAAGGCTCCATCCACGGCACACCTTCCCCCCCACCCCTGCCCTGACTAATAGAATCCAGACCAGAGATCACAAACAACAGCCCACTGGGCCTGATGGCCTCCTCTAAGACAGTCTCTAAGGGGGAAGGGCAAAGGTCATCCCACCCCCAGGCCACTGTGGCCCCTCACAAGGATGTACATGGTTGCCAGAAACATAAAAGTTTGGTGGGGGTGGAGGACGGGAGCCCCTGGGGCAGCCACTTGGTCTTCAGGTAGGAGAGTGGTTACAGGCAGATGAGGATCAGGGGACAGGCAGATTTCAGAGCTCTGGGAATTAGCTGTCCCCAAACACATCCTTTCCAGGGCCAGAGACAATGAGAAAAGTGACTGAAAGTGCCTGTCAGCAACCTGCCGCCCATTTTGGCTGCTGCCCCCTCCCGGCTCCATTCACAGAAGAAAGTCCACCCTCTTTGGCATTTAAAGACCTCTGTGAGAAGGTCCAGCCCCTCTCTAGCCTCCTGGGAACATCCACACCAGTCTACCAGGCTGTCACCAAACCTTCCCCTGTGATAGATGTGACCTCCTTCACCTGCAGAGCTGGTGACCTGTGGCTAGAAGCTCCCAGAGGCACACAGCACTGTGGACCTGCTCTCCCTCCCCCGAGAGGCAGGGCCCAGGGACTGGAGCTCTGGGTAGGGTCCGGGCAGGAAACAGGCAGCACAAACAAACTGCAGAATTTGAAGAGTGTCTCATAAAGGAGCTACATGCAAAGAAGTGGGCAGAGTGGGGAAACCTCAGGGGTAATGCAGATCCCTGGGCCCATGACTATTCAGTGTCCCCAGGTCTGAGGGACACTGAGGCAGGGTCCCCTAGAACCTGGCCTCTTCCAGGCTACCTGACTACAGTCATAAGCTCCAGCTCAGGGACAGCACTGGTTTGTGACAACTTGTGAGAAAATGTTCTGTGAGCACCAGAGCCAACTAGAAGCTGGGACACAGAGACCAGTGAGATAGGCCCTGCAGGACCATCTCGGGGACAGGGCAGGGAACTCCTGGTGGGACAGGAAGGCGCTGGGTGAGCTCCCTCCGGCACCCCCAACTCCCCCACAACTGCTTACACCGTGACCACCATGAGCATGGGCACAACCTTGGCCCTTGGCCTTCACTGACGTCCTTGCCTATGTGAGCCCAGGGGCCCTGTGGGCCTTGAGGTGCTGGCTCAGCCAGGCCATGTGCTGATCACCCACTCCATACTCTCACATTCCTTCCTCTCTGCCCACTGCTGCCAGGCTGTTCCCACCTGACGTTCTGGGACCTCCTATGGCTTTCTCTGCCTCCTCAGCTCCAAATCATTTCCCCTGCCTTGGAACTCCCACACCACATTGTCCATCAGTCCACACTGAGAGGGACTGTACCCACTGGTCCTGCCTGGATCTCATGGGCAGGAGTGAGACCGTGCTCAGCTGTGTAGGAACCTAGGAACCTAGCCTAGGGCCTGGAATGGTCGTCCTCTGGGGATTGGCTCCAGGAGCCCCCTGGATACCAGATCTACAAACGCTCCAGTCCCTGATATGAAATGGTGTAGTATTTCCATATAATCGTGCACATCCCCTGGTGCGATTTACATCATGTCTAGGTTACTTATGATACCTATACAGTGTAAATGCTTCCTCAATAGTTGTTATACTATGTTGGTTTTTCATTTGTATTTCTCTATTGTATCGTTTTTAAGTTTCTTAACTTTTTTGAATATTTTCCTCCTGCCGTTGGTTGAATCTGCAGACACAGAGGGCCTGCTGTACGTAACAGGTACTCAGAGAAGAATGAAGGAAGGAGTGAGTGAACAAATGCCGGGGTCAAGGCTTAGGTGCCTCTGGGAGGAACAGCTGGAATGAGGTGGGTGAATGAACGTGTGAGCCCAGACAGGAATGAATTAGTAGGTGACTGAGTGCAGGAATGAGTCAGTAGATGAGTAAGGAAAGGCCAGGCACATTCACTGGAGACAGTGGCAGGATGAACGGAGAAAGAAGCCCAGCATTTTCAAGTCAGGGGCTCGGGCCGTGCTCTGCTGCAGGTTTGTGAGTAGCGTGAGATACGCCAAGGCTCCGGTCAAGCCTGACTCACCGATGGATGCAGCTAAAACAAGCAAAGGTCACTGTGAGCTGCAGGGGGCTCCCTGCTCTGGCTGATGGAAAACCATGACAACTGACCAGGCCCCTTTCTCCTATTAAGGCTTCCAAAGCAGGGTCCTTACCCGAAAGATACGGAGAGAGTCCACTATATACGAGTACAGGAAATTTAGATTTTTTTCCTGAGAATGTGGGGCACGGGATGTGGCCCTGCCCTCTCACTTTCACTCTTTCCCATCAGTTCCTTTCTCATTAGACTCTCCTCCTAAGGCTTCTGAAACACGGATTCACATTTGAGAATATATGCTGGGTGTGTGACCCCAGAAAAATCATTTGCCCCTTCTGAGCCTGGTTGTCATGTGACAAAGTAGAGAAGACCCACTCGCAGGGCAGTGTCAATGAGATAATGAGCACATTTCTTTTGTCCGGAATTTAGGTTTTATTTTCTGGAGTGCTCAACCCCCCCTCCCCCATTTTTCACTCCAGCCACTTCTTTACCCCCCACCCAGCTGCGCCCAGCCAGCACCTGTCTCTGGCTTCCCCAGTGGGCTGGGAGCTCCGGGCTGGCATGCAGATTCTTTTGCTTTGCCTCTTTCTTTATTTTCATCATTTGAACCATTTCCTGGGTGCCTGTTATGCCAAGCCACCCATTGCCTGGCCCCTGCCAGGGGAAGAGGCAGCCACACAGCCATAAAGAGCCCTGGCTGCCAAGGTGGGGTCTGCTCTAGGCACCGGCAGGTCTGAGAGACAGCAGAGAGGTGACTTTCATCTGGGGGTAGGAGAGGATGTGCAGAGGAGTGGGGCCTCGGGAGGCCGAGCTAGGCAAGCAGGAAGTGCTGAGTGCACCAGGGCACGGTGAGAACAAAAATGAGTGAGTGAAAAAAGTCATGGCGCGAAAAGTAGATCCAGTGAGAAAATGGATTTGAGAGACCTTCACCAACTGTTCGCGTGTGCCTCTGCACAAGTTGGCAAGTCATTTCTGTGATTCTCAGAGTGGGGACGTGAGCTGGGATGGCGATAGTGACTTTCACCCTCCTGGGCACCTGCTATGATCCTGGCATGACGTTGATCATGTCATAGGTCATTTCATTTGCTCCTACATCAATCCTGTGAGGTCAACATTATGCTTATTTTACAGACGAGGAAAAGGCGGCTCAGAAAAATTAAGCAGCTTGTACCGGTACATTCAGATTTCAAATCCAGGTGTGGCTGACTCCAAAGCTGTGCTTTGCATGATTCTGTTCTTCTCCATGAGAAGGGCCAGGGTCAAGATGGGGTCCCCGAACATCACAAGGCATGAGGAAGGACTGGACAGAGACGGAGGGGAGAGGGGATTTCATTTGTTTGCCATCTGTCGTCTGCAGTGTGGAGCTAGAATGGCCACACGCCCCAAGTTGCCCCAAGTTGCCCCAAGTTCCCATTTGTGCCTGTGGTTCTGGTGTAATTGTTCACAGCGTGCAGAGCTGGACAGTACATCACAGTGGTCACTCTATATATGGCTCGAAGATCACATTTGCCAGAGGTCATCTCTGCCAGGGACCACCGGCCTCTGCTGCCTCTGGGACCACAAGCAAGGCTCAGAGGAAGCCAGTGGAGGGGAGTGCGGCCTCCAGGGGGACAGGCTGATGATTTTACTTTCCTTGAAAACACTGACCCTATGGGTGTTGTAGCTCTCCTTTCCTTGCCCACACCAGCTGAGTCACGGCACTTCCACTCCTCCTGGACACGTCTCTACCCAGAGGTGAACTTTCTCAGTGTCTGGTGCAAGACAATAGCAGGAATTCATCAGGAGAAGCCAGTGAACAATCTCGTCCAAAACTGGGGCTGGCAGATTTGGCCCCAGAGGTGTCAAACTCAGGATATGATGTCACAGAGGTGTTCGGGCAGCAGCAGGGGGAGGGTCTCTCCTCTCACCTGAGCTCCTGGGGGAGCCCTGCCTGGTCCCCAAGGCTTGCCAAAGGTGTGAGTGGGTCTAGAATTTCTTGCCCGTCCCTCAGGGCCTCGTGGGACCCAGTGGAGGGCCCCTCTGGTTGCTTCAGCTGTGTGTGAGACAAGACACGGGCTCTTCCTCAGATGCCACCGTGGGAAGGAACAATGATGGGAAAGCGGCCCTGAATCAGAGCATCACCCAAACTTGACTGTGCTGGCTGCAAAGACAGCTTTAAACTAGAAGGAAGGGAGGTGCCTGTAATAGAGGAGTGTAGTTGTAAGTTGTTTCCCACTCCCTGGGTGGGAGGACTTTGAGCAAGATGGAGGCAGTCAAGGGAAGGACAGCTTGCCACATATGCCTCCAAACATGAGTTGTTCTGTGTAGCTTTTCTACTCTAACTGCAAGATCTGTGCTAAAATCCCAGTTCTGCTGCTTAGAGCTGGGGACCTTGGTGCTTCTTGGGTCTGGTCTCCACATGTCCTGAATGGAGATGATGCCACTCTTATGGTGACTAATTGCAGGTGTCATCTGTTCTCACCTTATAACTTGCCCCTCCCCAAAGTCACCACCTTGGGACCCCCCCAGCCTGGACAGGGCTTGTCTGTTCCTTGCCCCTGCCGCCTTCCTTCCCTCTCCTACCCAGGGGGCTGTATGTCAGGCAGGGAGCTGAAAAACCACCATCCTTGCTCATCAGCCCCTAGCCCTGGCAGGCTGCCTGGGAGCTGTCTTGATGGCAGACACAGTCGCTAGCAACAGCCACGTTGGCAGGACTGATCCACTGCAAAACTTCCCTCTGTGGCCTGGATTTTTACAGGAAACTGCAAACCTGAGATTTCTCACTCTGTATGGGTCTTGATCAAACTCCACCAGGCACAAAGCAAGTTTGGAACATAAAACTTTCAAAGCAATTTCTTTGCATGTAGAAGAACATCACAGAACCTGATGCCAGCAGTGGGAAGAGGGCCCCAGCTGTGGGGCACTTGGCTGGGTCCTCCTGTGGTCGACTTCTGCCCCACTCTGATTCTGTACCATGTTGTCCCCATGTGTGGAGACCCCAGGGCTTGTCTGTCCCGGCAGATGTAAGCTCTTTGGAGGAGCAGGCCCTCCAGAGGTGTTTCATTTCCCAAGGCCAGGCCCAAGGCTCAGTGCTCAGTAAGGGCTCAGAAAGTGTTTGTTGAATGAATAAATGTTAGGCAGTTCCATTTCTTCTGGAGCCCAGGAAAGGCAGCTCACTGAGCCCCTGGCTTGGGCTGCGTAAAGGCTCAGGGACTAGATGAGCTAGGGAAAGCCAGGGCCATGCTGGGTGAGACTTAGCAGCAAGGACTCAAATGTGGGGGAGGGGGGCGCTAGGATTTCAGAGCTCCCTGGAAGACAGGGCCCATCTCCACTGTGGAGGCCAGGAAGAACCATCTACAACATGCCTGGTTGCCACATCTCTTTCTCTCAGGATGGAAACTGTAGGGTTTGAGGAGTTCAGCCCAGTTGGTGTTTCCAACCCACTATGCTGTCTCACCTGACCCTCCAGAAATGTGTTTACCTTACCCTGGGAGCAGGTGCGCCATGAGGAGGCATAGGATCAGCTCATAGGAGGAGGCCTCTAAGTCTCACACTTCTTACCACCTCTTCCCATGTTCCCAACATTTCCAGGAAGGGCAGGTGCGTGTAAAACAAGTCTAGCTGCAGCCCTCTTTGCTTCTGTGCCATCTAGGTGTGTTATATTTCTTAATCTGTAGCCCTCTGGAATGCACATGCCTTTTGGATTTGCTTCTTGGAATCCAGCCTTTATTGCCTACTCTGTGGCTGGGTGAGGCAGAGGCTTGGGCACCCATATGGTCATCTGAGAGGTTCATGTACACACCTAATCAATCTGCCTCAGGGGCAGAGATTTCAAGATGAATTAGGCGTGAGCCTTCCCCTTAGGGAGGCAAGAAGGAAACATTGGAGGGGGGTGAGGTGCCAACACCATTCAAAGAGAGGATGTCAAGGTGAAAAAAGACCCCTGACTCTTAAGATGCTTAGAGCCTAAGCCAGTATCTGGGGCTCTTGCACTGGTAACAAACTTCCATGACTTGTGGGTACAGGAGAAACACTGGAAACTCCTGTGTGCTCAAGGATTGGGATTTCCAAGCCTTCTCCATGAATTATGAAGACAATGAGACAGATCACTTCAAATAAAGCACTGACCCAGAAATGGCTGTCTGTCTGAGCTGTGGCTCCACAGAGTCCTTCCCGGAATAGGACTGACCACTTGGTCCTTTGAACTAAATGTCACTGAGCTGCTGGGAAGAACAGGTCTGGTGTAGAGAACAAGTGCTCTGGAGCCCCGCAGCCCTCAATTCCCACTCTTTTTGCTAATTCTGACTCATCACATGGATTATTCAATGTCCCTGAGCTCAGAATTGCCCCCTCCTTCCCCAGGTCGGTGGGAATTAGAGGAGGCTCAGGCTTCCTGTCCCAGCTGGAGAAGGTCCATCCACAGTTGCTTTACTCCTGCCTTTTGGCCCTTTCCCTGCCCTCTCACCTTCTGTCCTCCTAGACTCTCTGCCCACCTGACTCCTGGGGAATGAAAGGCTCCAGCAAGGTTGCCGTGGCCCTCAGGACCTGGCTTTCCCCTCAGGCTGCCAGCACCTGCCTAGCCCCAGGCACTCTGGGGCAGAGGAGGAAGCTGAGGGCCCTGCCAGGATCTGGGTCTCCCAGCTGTGAGAAGGAGCATGCTTCTGGTCCCTGCAAGGTGCAGGACAGGGGTGGGGGGAGGTTGAGTGCCAGCCCCAAGGCCCAGGGTGAGGTTACGCTGTCCAGCAGAGCTAAGGGGCAACAACAGGGGAGGCACCTGCTCTGAGCGCTCCCTGGCCCACATGTTAAAAGGTAATGTACCAACATGGAGTTTAGGTCTCTGATGTAGACAGTGGAAACCACAGGGTATAAAGCAGGACACTGAGGTGGGCAAAGGGTGGGCTTCCTTGCAGCCTACATGATGCAGCCAGGTCAGCTGACACTCAGTAGTAAATGGTCCACAGTCCTAACAACCACCCCTTGCTTTGCAGATTCAGAAACTGTGGCAGAGAACCTCCCTCCTGGCACACTCATGTATTTTCTCTCTGACCTACAGCTTACTGGAGGCAGAGCGGGACTTAAACTCTACCGGTCTGACCTTGGAGCCCCTGCGGTACCCACTGCTCCTGCCACCCTTCTGGGTTATGATCTTTGGGTGTCTCTCCAAGGGCTCTTGTCTGGACAGGTCTAACCGGGCAGCCTTCCTCATGTCCCCAGACTTTCGGCTCAGGCCAAGAGAGTGGTGGGTCCGAGAGCTCACTTGGCCCTGCTGCTTTTCTTGCAAATGTGGGAACTGAGGCCTCAGGAGCAAGGGGCTCCTCCCAGGTCTGTCAAGAATCAGCAGAGTGTGCCTGGGCCAAGGGGCCAGCCCGGCTGCAGCTCTCTCCTCTGAGCTCCCATGGGACACAAAGCCCAACAAGGAGACAGCTTGCCTTCCTTCTGGGAGCTTTGGGGACAGAAAAATATTTCCAAACCTTTTATTTTTTAAATTCTTAAATGCACATTTATGATTTGCAGTAGCAACTAAAAGAGAATACCTACTTTGGCTGTCAGAAACAGATCAATGGGACTGATGTGGAGGAGAAAAACATGTATATATTACACAAAGCCAGGCACTTTCATTTGGGTCCCAGATTTTGATAAGAAAACCCTTCAGTGACATCCCGATTGCCTACGACAGAGGACACAGAGGCATAGCCGTGCCCATGTTCAATCCTAAACACTCCAACGAGCTGAGCAGAGCAGTGCACGCTTCAGTAAAAATGGTAGAGGCTGTTTGTCTGTTGGCGGCAGGGAACCTGCCTCCTGCCACACTCCTGTGGATCTTCTCTCTGCCTCCAGCAGCTGGGGGGAGTGCAGCCCACCCTAGCCTCTCTCCTGTGGGTCGCTCAGCCCAAGGAAGCCTGGGTGCTGGGGGGCCACCTGGGCAGCTTGCTCAGAAAGAACTTCCTGAGCTTGTTCTTTCTGACTGTAAACATGATACATCCTTAGTATATAAAAGTAAAACAATTTGTGAAGACACATAAAGTGTAAATCCAACCACCCGGAGACAGTCAATGAACCATTGCTCACATTTTAGGAACCATCCTTCCAAATCATTCTGGGCACATCCAGTTTTCCGTACAGAGGAGCCCACTATACTCTGGTCTATAAGCCAAGAAGAGAAGGGCCCAGCAGAGCTGCCGCCACTCACGGGAAAGGGTGCAGAGGACCCTGACTGCGGGCTGCTGTGGGCCAGCCGCATGCCGGCCACTCTGCATCACTGCCTCCTTTGTTCTCTGAGGCCTCTAAGGAATGGGTCATTGTCCTCATCTTAATGCCAAAATTAGCCTCTGATACTTAGCAGAGTCGGAATTTAAACCTGGAGGGTAGCTGCTGCTAGAGGTGGGCCACGTAGGTCCCCCGTCTGGGGCGGATGGCAGGAAGGCTGCTTTGTAGATGCCAAGAAGCATAACTGGCCAGGAGGTGCTCTGTCCCCACCCTCCTGCCACAGAACTGAGCTTCTCAGGACAGTGCGGCTGCAGCATCAAACTTCAAATTGGGCAGAATAAGCCCTTAAAGATAGTTTTCTCTGGTGATTACACTGGCTGTTGAACAAACCTTATTAGTAATTAGTTTGCCAAAGATAGCAGCCCTCAGAGAGCAGAAGAAACGGTAATTACCGCAGCCCGCCTTTCCGGCTATTTCCTGCAAAAATAAACACCAGCCCCCTGGGGTTGCTCTGGACCGTTTAAATCCCAGAGCCTGAGGATCAGGGCTCTGCCACTCTCTCTGTGCGTGACCATTCATGTCCCCTTCTTTGAGACTCATCTCCCTTGGCCCTACAATGGTGACAACAATGTCACCTTCATTACTGCACTTCATATGCAGCTGTATGGCCCCAGTCATCTGACCCGGACCAGTCAAGCAGAGGACGGAGGGAGCACATCCGAGGACGGGGCTTGAGACAGAGTCGTGTCAGCTAGGACCATGCCACGAAGGACAGGGACTCAGGTCTGAGGAGGAGCTGTATCCTGATGATCACTGGGAGCCACTGGGTGGTCCACAGGATCAGATGATTGCTTAAAAGGAAAACACCAAAGATAAGGTGACATTGGCCTGCAAGGGGGCAGAAATGGGTGAAGGGACTAGTTAGGGGCCATGGCAATGATTCAGGGGGCCTGTCAGCAGCGTCAGGCCCCCACAGACCCGCAGTGTGTCAAGAGAGGGATGTGGCTGACCGTGTCGGGCAGAAGAGAACACCAGCCACATGTGGACTCTGAGGGCTCCGTGGTTGTCTGTCAAAGAGCCAGTGTCGGGGACACCAGGAGAGTGAGCAGAGGAACAAAGACAGGGAGCCAGCCGCCCTCTGAGTGTAGGAAACCCCAGACGATGGGGCAGGCTGCAGGTGAAGCGAGGCCCAGGAGGCTTTTGCTGGGTCCTAGTAAGAAGGCGGAGCCTTGGGTGGGCTGGGGAGGGATGATGGAGCCTGTCCTGGCTGGCAGAGTCGGAAGGCCAGGAGGTGACACTGATTTGGGCCTTCTCTCAGACACACCTTGGGTGCAAGGGGGGTCGAGTGCAGTCAGAGGCACAGGGAGGCAAATGAAGGGGGCTTGTTCTCTTCCATCAACTCATTGTTGGGCTTCAGGAAACTTTTGTTGTTCTTTGGGCTCCAGGTTCCACAGCCAGCTCTTGATGACAGCAGGTAGTGACCTGGACTTGGTGGTGGTTTCTGAGTGGGGTGGCTTCCTCAGGCCTTGCTACATGTCCTCTAGGCAGGTACAACTGCCCACAACTGTGTGTGGGAGTAAACATGCCCTAGGCTGCCCTGTGGCAAGCAGCAGTGCTGGGGGCAGCGAGTCTGCCCGGCCCCACTGCCCACACCCTCCCCGTAGGATGTTATCAGAACACCCACAGCCACTTGCCCAGTGAGGCAGCCATTAGGAAAGAGAAAACTTCCATTTGATTTGTTTAGAAAGTAAACATTTGGGGTGGCGCCTGTGGCTCAGTGAGTAGGGCGCTGGTGCCATATACTGAGGGTGGTGGGTTCAAACCCGGCCCCTGCCAAACTGCAACAAAAAATAGCTGGGCGTTGTGGCAGGCACCTGTAGTCCCAGCTACTTGGGAGGCTGAGGCAAGAGAATCGCCTAAGCCCAAGAGCTAAAGGTTGCTGTGACGTCATAGCACTCTACTGAGGGCGACAAAGTGAGACTCTGTCCCTACAAAAAAAAAGGAAGAAAGTAAACATGTGATTTTTCTATTGAAATTGATTTTGGGGGGACTCCTCTCCCCTTCTGCCTTGCCTAGGGTCATGTTCCCAGTGTAAGCAGGGATCAGCTTGCCAAGGCCATAGGAAAGTGGGTTTAAAAGCTCCAGATTGCCTCTTGTCTCAAACACATACAGCTTTTATCATGACCTGGCTAAAAAGAAAAAAAAAATATGGTAAAAATACTAATAGAAGATTATAACACAAAATGACCAAGTCTCTTCAAATTACCATTTTAGCTTATGGGTTTAGAGATGTTAAAAAATGAATTGCAATGTGTAAACTTTCATATCTCTAATTGTGCCTGGCTCATATGCAATCCAAAAACATTGTTGGCTGCATATCTTGGTGGATAGACAGATATTTGAGCGGAGAGATGAATGGGTAGATGGATGAATGGATGGGTGAATAGGCAGATGAGTGGATAGACAAATGTTTGGGTGGATAGATGAATGGGTGGATGGATGGATGAATGGGTGGATATGTAGATGGTGGATAGATGGGTGTCTGAATGGATAGAAGAATGGATGGATGGATGGATGGCTGAATGAGTGAATGGATAGATGGGTAGGGAGGGGATAGAGATGTTTGTGTGGATGGGTGAGTAGGTGGACGAATAGATTCATGTTTGAGAGAGTGGAAGGACAAATGGATGGGTGGGTAGAAAGATGGATAGATGATGTTTGGGTGAATTGGTAGGTAAGTGGATAGATAAGTGGGTGGGTACATGGGTAGGTGGGTGGATAACTGGATGTTGGGCATTTCGCCTTCTGAGGGCCCCCAGGCTCCCACCCCAAGTTGAGGTGACCCTGGTGCATGTGGTTTTGCTCTACCTTGGGAAGTGCCAAGACTACGCTTCCCTTCTGCCCCCACTGCGGCAAAGTCAGAGGTTATAACAGTAGGCAATCGCTAGATCCATGGGGACACTGTGGACATTTCACTTTAGGAATGTGTTAATGTGTCCTTGGCTTTAATGGCCAAGAAGATTTCAAAGTGGATTCAGAAATTTACTGACTCCAAGGGAGGGAAGATACCAAATCACCGAGCAGATGGCCTCCCCAATCTTCTCTCACTTCCCCACGGGAATCCCACTTCTTTCTGTCACCTTGCAATGATGCAGAATTTATAGACATCTTCCTTTCCTGCAAAGGAAAATCAGCTCTGAGAAACAAACTGTGTCCTTCCCCTGGTAAGAGGGTTCCATGTCGGTTTGTGGGGCCAGGGGTACTCCTGGCCGGAGAGGCAGGCCATCTTGCTGAGACCTAATGTTTGTGTCCACCCACCCCAACTCACATGTTGAAACTTCAACCCCCAATGAAATGGTACTTGGAGATGGGATCTTTGGCAGGTGATTAGTTTTAAATGAGGTCTCAAGTGTGGAGCCCCATTGATGAGATTAGTCCCCTGATAAGAAGAGGAAAGGATATTTCTCTCTCTCTCCCCAACTAGAAAGCGTTATTTCAGAGCTGGAGCCCTCATTAGACACAGATCTGCTGGCATCTTGATCTTGGACTTCCAGCCTCCAGAACTGAGAAATAAACGTTTGTTATTTAAGCCCCCTGTCTATGGTCTCCTGTAGCAGTTAGAACCAAGAAATCCAGGGTCTACACTGTCTGCTCTCCTTCCCTGCTGAGGGGTTAAGGGGTGGAACTGTGGATTTCAGAGTGAGCAGGGCTGGATTTGATTTCGGTTCTGCCATTTACTTGACGCTTTGATGAGCTATGGAATCTTACTGAGCCTACTGTTTCCTCTTCATAAAATGGGAACGACTGGGCGGCGCCTGTGGCTCAAGGGAGTAGAGTGCTGGCCCTATACGCTGGAGGTGGTGAGTTCAAACCCAGCCCTGGCCAAAAACTGCAAAAAAAAAAAAAAAATACATAAAATGGGAACGATAACACTTCTCAGGGTTGTTATGAGGACTGAACCCCCCAAATCACCCAAAGTTCAGAGGCTAACCCATAATTGGTATGTAGTAAATGTTTCACGGCCCTCCTGGGTGTATGAAAACATGTTTTATATTCTCCTTGCTGTGGCTTCTAAGATGTATTGTGGCTCACCGCAGGGCTATGGATGAGGAGCATGGAATTGTCCAGGAGGGAGACCAGTTGAATACATCAAAGCTGATTTGCAAAGAGTAAAAGAAAACCTGATGGGCCATCCGTGCAGAAGATACGTGCCAACTGGGGGGAAAGACAGAACGCAGCCAGATGCAACGGCTCATGCCTTCAATCCCAGCATTTCGGGAGGTCAAGGCAGGGGATGGCTTGAGACTAGGAGTTTGAGATCAGCCTGGGCAACATAGTGAGACCCTCACCTCTATCCAAAAAAGGAGAAATTAGCGGGGCATGGTGGTACACACCTGTAGTGCCAGCTACTCAGGAGTCTGAACTAGGAGGATCACTTGAGCCCAGGAGTTCAGGGCTACAGTGAGCTACAGTTACATCACTGTACTCCAGCCTGGGCAACAGAGCAAAACGTCCTCATCTTCTTGAAAAAAGAAAAAGAAAAGACATCCAAAATATGCTATTTTCATTTCAAATGAGTGGTGGAACAAAATAAATAACTCATACCATAAAACTAAGTAAATTCTAGGTGGAGTCTACATTAAGTGCAAAAGAAATCTGTGAAAGTGTCAGAAGAAAACAGTGTTTACAGAGTCTGGAGGTGAGAAAAAATTATCCAAGCACGATGCCAAAGAAGCCGTCGTGGATAAAATTGGTAGTTTTGATTATAAAAAGGGGACAGGTGGGTTTCTCAAAAAGCCAGAGGTCACTGGCAACTTTGGAAACATAATCACAAGATATGTGGCTAGGAAGTAACAGGTTCCACAGGCACAGGTGTAAGGAGCTGCCAAAGGTCATAGGAAAGAAATAAATACCTCACGAAAGGGCAGGAACCATCTCACACACAAAATATATGTCATTGGTCAATATATGAATGAATGTTCAACTGCATATTAATTAAATAAGTACTAATGAAATATCATTTTGTCTTATTCTTCAGCTGGCTATCAGTAAGCATTACTGGGCAAAGATACAGGTAAACTGGTGTTTGTTTTTACACACCACTCTTGGGTGTATAAACTGATACAACTCTTCAGAAGTTAATACCTTCAAAACCCTTAATTTTTGCCTCTTTTGACCCGGTAATTCCACTTTCAAGAATTTATGCCAAGGAAATGATCACAAATATGTACAGAGATTTAGCAGCAAAAGTAAAAAAGTATAAAAACATACCTTGATTGAAGGATTGACTTCAGGCTATTTTAAATATTATTGGTCATTCAGATACCAATACGTATTGCCATAGAAAGAAGTACGGTGCGTATTGTCAGCTGAAAGCAAGTTATGAATTAGCAATGCACTCCTGATTTTTTGGAATATATATATGCATAGAAAGAAATACTATATCTATGTTGACAACAGTCATCTCAAGGGAATAATTTTTATTTTCTACTGTTTGGTTCTCAGCATTTTCTATTTTTCTCTGCAATGAATATTTATTACTTTGCAACAAGACGAAATTTTTATTTTTATTTTAAGAAATTTTTATTTAAAGAAAAGAATGCTCCACTTTGGCTCCTGCTGATTACATTGTCCCAAGGTTACCTCTTCAGTGTAGGTTCACCAAGGGGCTAGATGCAAAGCGAGTGTGAGTTTATGGTAGAAAACACCTCCTACAGGAGGTACTAGAGTCTCAGAAACAAAACCTCCCGTCTTGTAAAACTGAGTGCAACGGGAATGTATTTTAAAGTAAAAGCCCAGATGGTCTTCAGACTCCCTCTGGATGTAAAACCTCAGGTGCCTGGCCTTCTCTCCCAGCTGTGGCTTTGGTGGCTGTGCTCCAGTACCAGGGGGACAGTCCTGAACACACCTGGTGGTAGGCAGGGTTGGTGAGCTGGAGGGAGCTGGAGGGAGGGCTACAACAGGGAGGACAGTGGTGACAGGGCAGGCTAGGAAGGTAAGCGTCAGTCCCGGGACAGATGATTCAGTGAAGTGGAGCGTGGGCTCTGCTGGCTACATTCCATGACGTCCTTCCACACCCCTGTGCTCACTTTTCCTCGCAGGTGCCCTAAGTGAGACGCTTGCCCCAGCCCCAGGGCTGGGAATTTGAATCTGTTTGCCACTGGAAGTGGAAGGCAGGTGGGGGAGCTGATGACAGATCCCCAGGTCCAAGGTGGTGGTTCCAATGGGGTCCACCCACTGGGACGCTATCAGATTTCTAGACCCTCTGGGGCCCTGTACAGAGTTGCCTGGAATCCAAGGCAGAGAGCCTCCTCGCAGAGAGCCTCCTCTTCTCAGGAGGTGAAGTTCAACACGAGAGTGGGGCATGTCCAGCCTGGTGGACCATGCTTGCATATCGTCTCAGTTTCTCCCAGGTGTGGTGAGGGCCACAGGGCAGGGACAGGAGCAGGGGAGGTGCTGCTGGCGTCCCATGTGGAAGACAAGGTGAAGGGAATGGTGCCAGGTCTTTGGGGACTGACTTCTTCCCCTTAACAGGTCCATCCAAGTTGGAACGTTCACTCAATGTTCACTCCTTCTCAAGGCCGAATACTATTCCACTGCACAGATAAACCACATTTTGTTCTTCCGTGCATCAGGTAGTGGGCATTTGGCTTGTTGCCATTGTTTGGCTGTTGGGGATAATTCTGTGAAGATAAGAGTACCAGTTTTTATGTGGCCAGGTGTTTCCACTTCTCTTGGGTATGGACCTAGAGGTAGAATTGCTGGGTCAAGTGGTAACTCTGCCCAGCTGTTCCAGGAGTGGCCCCATCTTCCCTCCCCTCCAGCAGGGAGGACAGTGCCAATTTCTCCACTTCCTCACTAACACTTATTTTCTGTTGTTTTGACTCTGGGTACGTTAGTGGGTGTAACGTGGCATCTCATCTCACCAACCAGGGTGGCGGTTCCGATGGGGTCCACCCACTGGGTGCTTTACATTCCCGTAGTGACTAGCGCTGTGGAGCATCTCACTGGCCGTTTGGACATCTCCTTTGGAGACACGTCTATTCAAGTCCTTCGCCTGTTTCTCGGGGTTGCCTTCCCATTGTTCAGATGTCTCCTGATTTTGGAGCTCCGTGAGGTTCCATTTTCCTGCCCCCAACCTATCCCTTACAACAGTCACCCCTCGCCTCACCCAGCATGAGCGAGACTTCTTTCCTTTTACCCTAAAAAGAACACAGATATTAACTTCTAAAAATCATTTCTCCATTTCTGCCTCCTTCCTTCTAGCCACCTTGAAATGTGCTGGCCTCTCCTCTGGGCTTTAGTTTCAGTAACCATCTCCGCCACCCAGGTGCATCCCTGTGGGCAATGCTGCCGAGGCTCACTGGATATTTGGGACTATTTTTAGTTTATCCATGAAACCTTCGACAATTAGCATAATTCTTAGCCTTATTCTCTATTTGGAAGGAAAGAGAGACATTGCCTCACCCAACCATGGACTCATTAAGAAACTCATGCTGTTCACAGGTGCCCCATACAAGATAATGTCACAGAAGTAAGGCCCTTTCTTCCTGAGACGATAGATGGATTATTGTATTTTGAAGATCTCCAGCACTACTACAAGAATAAAATGTGTAGACTGTGGTCCAGCCCACATCCCGTTCCCGGACCACAGGGAGACATGGGGATTCATTCTGACCGCGCCTTATAGGGAGGTCTTTTTAATGTGAACAGCAAAGACCTCGCAGATGCTGGGAGAAAAACCATCTTCCTCTCCCCCTGCCAGGGTCCAGCAATTCCTTCCATCCAAATTGGAACACACCAAATCGCTTATTAACTTACTCTTTCTGCCTTTTGTGTAGATGAAAGTAAGTGTATCTTCCAGCTGTGGCAGCTATTGGAAAAGAAATAAAATCAAGAAACTTCTATTGCAGTTCAGATCAGGACTAAACACCAAGGTCTCAGGTAGAAATGGGTTTAACGACCCTGCCCCTCCCCCTGGTGGTAGATCCCAGGGTTCCCTAAGGGAATGCCACCATGGTGACTTGCTTGGAGACATCCATGACCTGCTTCCTTCCCTTCTGGTATAGCTTGGATTTTTCTCCCCTCCAAAGCTCATGGTGAAATTCCATCCCCAGTTTTGGAGGTGGGCCCTGGTGGGAGGTGTTTGGGTCATGGGGGTGGATCCCTCATGGCTGGCTTTGTGCCATGGGCTCCAGTGGCAAGAGCTAGTTGTTTCTGGAGCCTGGTCCCTCCTTTCTCTCTAGTGCTGTCACTCTCCATATGACACACCTGTTCCCCCTTTACCTTCCACCTGGCCGGGAAGCTCCCTGAAGCCCTCACCAGAAGCAGATGCTGACCTGACGCTTCTTACCTAGCCTGCAGAGACACGAGCCAGTAAACGTCTTGTCTTTATAAACTGCCCTCAGGTAAGCCTTTATAGCAACCTGGATGATCTTCCCTCACTAATCTTGGTCTTGGGATTTGCTTCTGGGAGATTCCAAATGAAGACAGAGTCCAACCTGCCTCCATAGATGTCTTCCCACTGAGCCTTGCCACTCCGCTGAGTGTCATGGGAAAGGAATCCTTCAGAGTGTTGGGGAGAGTCCCCCATCCCCCTGCACTGGAACCCTGGAAGTTTGAGTCCTAAAGGCTCCTTCGGCTGCCCCTTTGGGGAGTGGGCCCACCACTGTCCTCAAAAAAGATGCCAGTTGCTCATTACCATTGCTGCAATGTCCCAGTTGGGCCAGAACACAGGTTAGCACCGCTGGGGAGCACAGCACAGAACCCTCAGATACCTTGCTCTCGACACTGAATTTGGAAGACCTTTAAAAAGCATCAGCTGCAAATTGCATTGCTGGTTCATGTGCAGAGAGGAACAGAAGAAGAAAATGCCAATTCTGCCTGGTGGGGCTCCAGGTGCTGCACTAGGTGGTGCCAACCACAGGTTCCATTCAGTGCTGTGGTCACCTGACACCCTCTTCATTTGGAGACCAGCCTTAGGTGTGTATACCACTGCTCTCTGGGCCTGGTGTCTGCAGGACGAACACCTGCTGTGTCCTCTCAGCTCTGCCTATTCCCCTCTCCAGAGACCTGCTGCCTTCTTGGGCTAGATGCTGGGGGTTGGGGGGATGAGACTTGGTCCCCCACGGAAGCTCAGTCCAAGAGAGTCAGACTCCTGCAAAAATCCCATGGGCAAGCCAGATGGTGAAGGGGCTGAAATAGAAGCTCATAGACTGTGGGGTGTGTGGGAGGAGATGCTGGCTGTGGCCGGGGGTGGGGTGAGGGGCAACCACAAAGCGGATGTGGAGGAGGTGGGTGAAGGTGGCCTTCGAAGAGGATCAATCACAACACTAAGGAACATTTGTGCCAAGGCTGTCCTGAGTGTGTGACACTGCTGAGATCGTCTGGTCCCCACCACACGCTGCAGGGTAGGTACCCGCCTTTGCTGTCCTTTCACAGTTGAGGAAACTGAGGCAACTCAATGTGCCATCATTTGATGAAGTTCACGGGACTCAGTGGTGGCTGGAGCAGGGTGTTCACTCCGGCAGCCTGGCTCAGGGCGTGGCAGGGCAGGGGTGTTCTGGACTCTATGGACAGTCCCAGCAAAGCCCAGGGGACAGGGTCCAGATGACTGGAGTGAGAGATTCAGACGCCATCACACATCACAGGGGCTGTGGCTTTTGGATGGTGGAGAGGGAGGTGGGGCAGATGTGTGGCTCCTAAGGATCATCCTAGGACAGGGGCCACGGAGGGGAATAGCCGGGATAGCAGGAAGAGGGGAAGGCGGCTAGAATAGTTACCAGGTTGGTCAGGAGTCTTTCCTGAGCTGTCGTGTGGCTGGGTGCAGAAATCAGAGGATGCTTAGAAAGTGCCAGACCCCCTCACAGCGTCACTGACTAGGTGACCACAGCCTCTCCTGGCCCTGCACACTTAGGGGCAGCTCTCCCTAAGTGGCAGCTCTTGTGATGACTGTCTCAGCTCACTCTGGTCCTCCTGAGCAGTCAGGAAGAAAGTCCTACGGCCACAGCCAGATGGCCATTCCCTGTGTAGGGGCAGCCTGAGCAGCGCCCATTGGACACAGGGGAGGGGTCATGTTTGATTCAAGGGAGAAGCAGCAGAAAATGAGATTCCAGGCACAGATCAAGTCTCCTTTCCAATAGACCTTCTCCTCCTGTGGTTTCTGCTCCCCAGACCAGCTGCAGCTCTCCAGCTGAAACCTCATTCTGCCCTTCAGCGATCAAGGGGCACTGACCAGTGACAGTGCCTGCGGGAAAGAGAGGTGAGAATGTGGGCGTCCTCTCAGGACATGTGTGTGATAGACAGGGGGGTGCTTAGAGGAGGCGAGTTCACTGAAACTTCCATTCTCCCCTTGGCCCTGGTAAGGGGGGTCTTTACTCCTGCTCAGTCCCCCCAAGATTACTTTGCACCCTCGACCCCATTTTGAACTGATGTTCTTCAGGTTATAGACGAGGGACCGAGGGACCGTGGCCAGGAGAGCCGCGTCCTGCCCTCCATCATGAGGCTCCACCCTTTGCAAGCCCACATCGGGAACTTACGTGTGGCTGCCCATCACTGATGCTCATGGGGTGGACCAGCACAGTCCCGGGGCACGGAGCCGGCCCAGTCCACACTGGCTCCCTCGGAAGCTGCACCATGCGTCTGCAACATCCCGGCTCTCAGCAGCAGGACGGCGGCCTCCACCTGTTACGGCTCACTGTGTGACGTGCTGCAGCTTTCCCCACGGTGTCTCAGGCAGTCCTCACAAGGACACAAGGCAGATATCATTACACTCAGTTCTATCAGGAGCTTGCTTCATGGTGGGGAGGCAGGTTGACCTCCCCACTTTCCACAGGCGTGCCTTATTCACTCAGCAGCTGCTTATGTGACCACGGCTGTCTGTCTATCTGTTGCTTTGGTGGAGGAAGGAAGGAGGGGGGCAGGGAAGGAGGGAGGGTAAGGGAGGGTGGGATGAGTAAAGAAGGAAGGAAAGAGGGAAGGAGGGAAGGAGGGAGGGCAGGCTACAGGGGTCTGCTTGCTGGGTGCTCACTCCTTGGCCGTCTCATGGGGGCCTCATAGCCCAGTGGGAGGGGTGGGCAGCTGAGGACTGTGTGGCCTTTGCAGTCTTTGTGCTCAGGGAAGGCCCCTGAAGGTGGCCTCTGTGCTCCCTCTGGGATACACTGTGTTTCTCCCCACAGATGCTGGGAAGGGGCAGCACAGACAGAAGAAAATGGGTCCTAGGACACTTGGCTGTAGAATTCCCCGGTGCCATCATCTAAGATCAAGTAGGAGTCATTCCTGCAATTGATGACAAGTCTGAGTGTCCTGGGGGGTGCAGATCATTTCTGTGGTGACTCTCCATTACCCCTGGGTGATAATGTCTGTTCCCCTTTGCAGACAGATCTCTGAGTCAGGCAGAGCTGCAGAGTGGAGCTCACGGGGCTTGGTGGGCTCAGGGGAGACCCTGAGATGCTGGGATGGCTGGAGCAGGGCCAGCCAGGGAGGAGCACGCATCTATGGCTTCAGACAGGGCAGCGGCAGGGAGCACAGGTGTTAGGGCAGCGTGTCACAGGGCACCCCGCCATGGGAGACGTCAGCCAGCAGGCCCCTGGCCTGCCAGGGAGGGCAGTCTTGGCAGGGCCACCTCTTCCCAAACTCCAGTCACATGCCAGACCTGTGCCCTTGGCCACCTGGTTCTGCCAGAACTCTCAGCACCCACAGAGCTGGTGTTCTCTGCTACTGTCACTCTGGCAAAGCACGCTGGCAGGGAAAGTTACCTAAATTATAATGAGAATAGAAATGATGACGTGACAGGACTTAGGTTTGGCTGCCCTTTTACTGCTGAGAGGGCAGAGGTGGGCAGGGGTCAGACCCTTTACTTCGGAGGCCTCAGTGTTCCTGCCCTTCTGAAATGAACCCATGCTGAGCTGTTGTCACCTGTCACAGCTTCAGGGGTGCCATTGTTCTGACTTGGGGTGGGCTGGGAGCAAGTCTTACAGTAAAGGCATAAGGTGGCATCTGGAAGCAGGAGGCTTTGGGGTGGGGGCAGGATCCTCTAGAACCCCACATGGGCTGTTTCCTGTGTCACATCTGCGTGGGACCAGCCCTTTGAATAGATTCCCAGCTGGTGCCGTTCTAGATGGAAGTCGATTTAAACTGAGTTAAAATATTAAAAAGGATTAGCTGAAGGCTTGCTTGCCTGCCTGCCCCTCCCGCCTCAGGATTGGCAGTTCAGGTGAGAGGGGACTGTCGAGGAGGGATTGGCATGTGTGGGGACCTCCTGTCCTTGTCCATTTCCTGGTTTTCTTCCTTTACTGTGTGACGGGCACTTGGCATGCATTGTCACATGTAATCCTCCTAACCAGATGGCGTCCCATTTTGTGGATGGGGAAACTGAGGTTCAGGGAGATTGAGGGACTCACTTGAAGTCACACAGATAATGAATGGCAGAAACAGGTTTCAGACGCAAGCCCTTGAACTCAAAGTCCATTCACTACCCACACAGAAGCAGAGTCACAAGTGTTTTGAAAAGTAACAAGGGAGAGACTGGCTAGTCACTGGATAGTTTTATAAGGGGAGGACCGCGCCCTCTTAAACTGTCCCAAGGTACCTGGGCTTTGTCAAGGCCCGGGCAGTGCTGCTTTAGGTTCCCCCCAGTAGTTTTCACTCCTCCTTAAACTTCAACTTCTGATACAAACCCTAAGTAGTCAATAAGGCCCCCAGTGGGCACCTGTTCCTCTGTCCAGGCCTGTAAGAGGGGAGGAGAGGTGTGGCTGCCCCACAGGACAGAGGCAGGGGAGTCAGGTTGGCCAGGTCCGTCCCCAGTGAAGAAGTCTGTCCTCTGAGGGTGTCTGGGGCAGGTGGCCTTCAGCTTCTGTATGAGGGCTGCTGGGGGCTTCCCTTGGCCCCGAATTCCCTCCTCAAGTCATTCTGGTCACCAGGCTGTGAATTCTCCAGACTGAGCAATTTTTGCTCCTTTGGAGCCAGTGGGAGCCTCCCTTCTCCTCCCTCCTTCCCTGCACTGGCAGGGCCTGGGTTTTTGCCCACCAGAGTCTGCTGCCTGAAGCTTCCAAACAGGCCTGGTTTCTCAGATCCATCTCTGTACAGGGTGAGAGCTACGTGCCAAGTCTTCTTCAGTTGCAGTCGATGGAAACCCAACTTGGAGTAGCTTAGATGAAAGTGGGAGTTTGTGGCCCACGGTAGATGCTTGCAGACGGGGAGCTGGGACGCCCCCAACTCCTCAGAGTTTTTCTCTCCTAACTGCAGACTCACTCCTGCCTGTAGAGTAACATGGTGGGCAACATTCCTGCATTCCAATTGGTCCTGCCTGGTCTGTTAAAGGATTAATATTTTTTAAGAGTAAAACTTGACTCTCATAGAAATATAAAATTAATACAGGTGAAAGATTTTATTTAACTAAGGAATGAAAGAACCAGTAAGATGGAAAAAACAATTTCAAAGGAGAATCAAAGGACATTGTGTGTGTGTGTGTGTGTGTGTGTGTGTGTAATCATGATGCAAACCACTCTTCCATAGGGATGGAAATCATTTGCAGTTTGAATGGACGAAATTGTTTGCATTTCTATGAACAGAAAAAATTTGTATTATCACTACCTCCCCACAGTTAACTTTTCTCTTTAAAAAGTTGAATAATAGGCTGCACCCCATAGCTCAGTGGGCAGGGCACCGGCCACATACACCCAGGGTGGTGGATTTAAACCCAGCCCAGGCCAAGTAAAAACAACAATGGCAACTACAACAAAAAAATATCTGGCTGTTGTAGTGGGCACCTGTAGTCCCAGCTACTTGGAAGGCTGAGGCAAGAGAATTGCCTAAGCCCAAGAGTTGGAGGTTGCTGTGAGCTGTGATTCTACAGCACTCTACCGAGGGTGACATAATGAGACTGTCTCAAAAAAAAAAAAAGGTTGAATAATAATCAAAGACAATAAGAGACACAGACTCCTACAGAATCAGATAACCTGGGAGAGTCCTTGGACAACACTTAGTAGTTCTTTTGAAATATACAGACATATGTATTTTTGCCCAAAGTCTCACAGTTTTCCTTGGCAGGTCACATGCCCTGGGAGCAGTTACCCGCAGGGGCCGAGCTCTGTGAGGGAACCAGCTTGGAAGAGGTAGCCCTCCCATCCCCAGACTTCTGTCCAGAAGGCAGAAGCAGAGCTGTAGACAGCCCATCTGAGAATCTTGGGGTCTATCCCAGAGAAGGTGAAATTGTTGTCACAGGGATGCCACCTCTCTCACGTCCCCATGTTGTCTACTGTGAGAGTTTCCCCCGAGTCTGTATCTAAATGTCTTCCCTGAATTTTCTACATGTCTTGATTGCAGGAACAAGCAGTTTGTATTCGTCCTTACGTTTCCAGTGTTTCATCTGGATCAGTTTCCTGCTTACTGAGCAATTTCTGAAGCCTCCGTGCAGCTGATTGTGTAGCGTTCATTTGCTCAACAAGCGCTGACAAGCACAGCTGGGCTCTGTATTCTCTGCATTGGTGGCTGGATTTCAGCTCTTAAAAATCACGGACAAAATCCCTGCCTCACTGCTTCTTCCACGCAAGAAAACAGACAACAACAACAAAATATGTAAATAATGTCACTCCCAATAGTGACAAGTGCTAAGAAGAAAGAAGCGAGGTGACTGGGGTGAAGGGGAGAGGGGGGTTAGGTGAGCCCTCGATGGGGAGGGGAGCAGCCCTGCAGAGACCCCGGGTCTGAGCACCCCCAGTAGTGGGTATAGGGGTATCACCCGAGAGGGGATGAGCTCATCAAATACGGCTGCCCCGTCCACCACCAAACAGCTGCCATACTGAGTCCTGCCATCTTTCGTGTTTTGCCAAATGTATAAGCCATTGAGTTACACAGTCTTGTCATTTTGTGGTTATAAAAGTATATTGGTCAAGATGGTAGAATGGGACAGGTTGGATCTAAGTTTTCTGACTTGATGCATGACCTTGACATGCCCAGACAAAGGTGGCTGATCTGAGCAGCAGCTGCATAGCCCCCTCCCCCCCCAGGCCAGCTCCATCACCATTGCTGCTGGGCGCAAACCTGAGTAGTTAAAAGCAGACTCAAAAGCAAGACAGAGCCAGACCACACCCACAAGCCCTCACTCCAAGTTCTGCTGGTCCCCAGGGGGCTTCACAGCCAATGTAACCTGCAGTTCTAGACAAGCTCACCTTGACCCTAAAATCAGTCCCCATTGTTACTGAAAACTGTGACCACACTTTCTGCATGGGGGACAAAGAGGGAAGCCCAGTTCTAAGTGTTGTGGTCCAAAAGGCCAAGGTGAAACGTGGAAGGCTTGCAGCCCCCTTGGAGAGCTCCTGATGGGAGGAGGCACGGGCCCTCCCTGCTCCCTCTCCCTTTCAGGCTTTCTGGGATGCTGGGCAGGGCGCCTGGGACTGCAGGGACAACCTTCAGAGAAATTGATCCCTGTGGCTGAAGACTCTGAAAGGCATTTGAAAGGCACAGCAAGAGGCCCTCTTCTCTGCAAGGGGACTTCAGTAATGAGCCACTATCAGTCCCTTCAAATCAGCATATAATCGACACAGCTACTGTATGAATACAAGTGGCCCTGTTCCTTAGTAACACTTGGTGGTGTGACCCTGACCCCTCCAGCGGGCTGTCTTTCCCCTGCATCCCCACGTGTCCCATTATCACCTTCTCCTAGAGGGAGACAGAGAAGTCTTTGGTGCTTCCTATCTTGGCACAGGGCCACATGCTCCTCCCCTGTCACAGAGGTCTTCTGAATGCCCCATGTGTCTGGCAGAGGGGAGGGCACCGCTCGCCCACAGTGAGGGGAAATGAGGGCATGGAGGAGTCCAGTAGACCAGGACACAAGGACCATGTCAGCCCATGGGGTCGAAGGAACCATGCCACATTCGACAGGGGTGGCCTTTGGCTGGGTCATCGGGGGTGTTCAGGGGAGAGGGGATGGCATCTGATCCGTAGTCTTCCTCATTCCCCCTTGTCTCTGTGTGAAGTCACATCTGTGCTCTGAGGCCACTGACTGCAGCGTGTGTGGGGGCCAACCCCTAACTGGGTCGGGGCTCTGGCTTCTGGGCCTGTACATACACTTGGCAGTGGTCTTATCTCCGTGCTCCCAGGGCACAGTGATGGCCCAAAGCCCCCCTGAAATCCAGCAAAAGTGCCACTGGCCATTCTCTCCTTGAGCTTCAGCTCCCCAGATGGGGCAATGGCACGTGTGACCATGGGTTAAAGACAGATCATGGAGGACGAGGACAGCGAAAGTCTGGGGATAACGTGTGGTTAATGGAGAGAACATGGAACATGTTTCAAAGATCATGATCAATTTTGTGTCCTGACTTGGCTAGGCCACTGGCCCAGTTATTCAATTGAACTCAAACTGCTTTGAAGCCAGCTGGTAGTGATGGGTGAAGGCCACAGTCAGTTGGCTGTCAGTGAGGGAGGAACCCACAGGTGGAGAGCAGCTGTGCCCAGGAAGAGGTCCAGCTGCCCTTCCTCACGGCCTGCCCAGCAGAGGCCCACTGCCTCACCAGCCCCACAGTCACAGAAGCCAATGCCTTGCAACTAACCTCTTGTTGATTATCTTCTACTGATTCCACTTCTCTGGTCAGACCCTACCTGGTACAAATGGCACAGACTCAGCTGAGAGGGGGAGATGGAACAGATGGGGGGAAAAGGGATAATGGACTGTGGTGGAGAAGAGAGATGAGTCAGGTGGAGAGACTGGCTATAGACGGGGTGAGGAACATTTTCTTTGTGTCAACACACAACCAACAGTGTATCTAAAGTCTAGGGACACTAATTCTCACACATGGGAGAAGCAGAGACACTCCTTATAAGTGATGGATCAAAGGATAATGGTTTATATTAAATGTATGTAGGTAGCCATTAGATAACCATAGAAGAACCATTAACATTACTTTAAAAATTGCAAGAAGTTGGGGAAAGAGGTGGAGAGAAGTGAAAAGAATCTAAAGACTTCAGCTTTGGGAGGAGGGAGGGGATTGGTGTGTTCCCACTTAATGGGCACAACCTAAGGGCATATGCACACCTCTTGGGTGTGGGACACAAGTACAGCAGGGACTCTACCTAACAAATGCAAGCAATGGAAACGAGTTGTTTGTGCCTTCATATTAACCTGAAATAAATAAAGACTTTAGCTTCATGGATGGGGGCCAATAAATATTGTTTTAAATTCCGAAAGCAAAGGAGATATTTAAACATGTGATTAAGACATCCAACAAAAATACAAATAATTTTTACCTCTGAAGTGTATACTATTAGGTACTGCTTGAAATTATATTTCCATGTACATTTATGCTTTTAAAAACGGGTTTTATAATCTCCCTCTGACTTTAGTCAAACCCAAACTTGCAGAATCTGAGGTGAAGCTAAAAGGCAGAGGGAGAAAGCCGTCCAGTTTTTCCAGTGCACAGAGGGCTGAGAACTTAGGGTAATAGGATATGTGGATAGCAGATGTTTTGTAAGATCATCGTGGGAATGAAATAAATTATTTCATGTAAAGCATTGCACATTGTGTTGGACCTATAGTAACTGCCAAATCATGGCTGATCTTCCTATTGTTAAAATTATAATACTATTAATGTAATAATAATAATACATTGATGGAAATAAGAAAGTACCTTTAGATGTGAAGCCACATTAAAATGATACATTTGTATATATTCATTTATTCACTTAGGAAATAACTGCTTCAACATATTGTAGCCCTCACAGTGGTAAGCTCTGAAGCCATTAAAAATGGTTTGTTTGTTTGTTTGTTTGTTTTAGAGACAGAGTCTTACTTTATCGCCCTTGGTAGAGTGCCATGGCATCACAGCTCACAGCAAGCTCCAGTTCTTGGGCTTAGGTGATTCCCTTGCCTCAGCCTTCTGAGTAGCTGGGACTACAGGTGCCTGCCACAATATCTGGCTATTTTTTTGTTGCAGTTTGGCCGGGGCTGGGTTTGAACCCACCACTCTCAGTGTATGAGGCTGGTGCCCTATTCACTGAGCCACAGGCGCCACCCATTAAAAATGGTTTTAAAAGATGTTGCTTTATTGTCACTGAATGATACGAAGTGAAAAGACTGTTTCACTATTTCAATATGATGCTGGTTCTTGTTCACATATGAAGCATGTAATAAGGGAATGAATATTTACAGAATGGATAGATAACTAATTGGCTATATGTATACACACATACACACACACACACCCAAGTATAAAAAGATTGAGTGGTTTCAATTTTCTTACTTTATAAATCTGCATTTTCTATATAACCTATAATTTTGTTTTTTTTTTGAGACAGAGTCTCACTATGTTGCCCTCGGTAGAGTGCTGTGGTGTCACAGTTCACAGCAATCTCACTCTTAGGCTTCAGCGATTCTCTTGCCTCAGCCTCCCAAGTAGCTGGGACTACAGGTGCCTGCCACAACGCCCAGCTATTATTTTTGTTGCAGTTGCCATTGTTGTTTTAGCAGGCCCAGGCCGGGTTCAAACCCAACAGCCCCACTGTATGTGGCTAGTGCCCTAACCACTGAGCAATGGGCGCTGAGCCATCTATAATATTTTTATGACTTCTATAGTACAAAGGAAACAAAAAGAGGGAAAGGAACAACAGAAAGTTATTTAGAGATACATCGGAAACTCCAAAATGTTGTTCCTATTATGACTTCTCATTTCTTCACGAAGTTTATCCTGATAGGAAGTGTCTAGCCATAGACAGGGCAGCTCTGTCTGTGCTAATGACTGCCAGGGAGCTTCGTCCCGCCCAGCGGTCCCAGTGATACCTTTGAGAATTGCTGACATTATGCCTGGGAGAAAATAACCAGGCTTTGAAGGGTTGGCCTCAAAACCCAACCTGAGGGCGAAACAGTACACACACCAGGATGAGGTGGAGAATCGGACACAGGTGTCCTCTCAGCCACAGGCCAGGCCACCTTCCACCAATGTCTCTGGAGTGATGTAAGATGGCACAGAGAACCACAGAAACTGCCCTGTTGCCTGGAGGACGATCTTTTCTGCACCTGATTTATCTATTTCGGCAAATGTGTTCCTAATTTAAGGGTAAGGAAGTTCTTTTAAATATTAAACATGGGACAAAGGATTCCCTTCCTATGATTCACCGAAAAGCTTGGTTTAAGTAATTTTATGATTATGTTCACAAATGACAGCTATTCCTAAGCATTTCACTTGTTTGCTGAAAACAGTCAATGCTTTTATAATGAACTATTACATTTATCTTTTGGGAATTTGGGTTTATTTTTTGGTTGTTGTTCTTTTCATGGCATTAAAATTCAGGTCATTTTGAAAAAGAATCTGGTACTCCAATGTCGGCGCCACTCTGAACTAAAAAGGAGGCATACCGCTTAAAAAAACTTTTTTTTTTTTTAAAGAAAGGAATTATCAGTTGCGTTAACAGGCGGATAAGAAAAGGAAGGCAATGTTTCTAAGAACTCTGCCTTCCGAATCCTTCATCCTGCCTCCCCTCCGCCCCAGTCTGCTCCTGCCAGATAGGAAATCTATTCTGAATGTGAATCAGAGCTGAGTCTCATTACTGACCAATTTTCCATAATTTTCAAATAATATTTCATCTTTTTAATTTTCTTGAAATGTAATATGGCTGCAAGACCACATTGACTTGCTTGAAATTTTTCAAAGGAAGAGGTAGAGGAACAAGCCTGGGAAATAAATGGATTTTCAAAAATGAAATTGAATTGGAGGCAAAAATAATGGAAGCAGCTTAGCACAGGAGAAAAGCCAGGAACCAGAAAGCCCTAAGAGACTTTTATCACGACTTGTGGACATGGAAACGTTAAAGGGCAGGAAGGTTGATGAACAGCAGAGTCGCCCCTCCACCCGAGCCCTCTGTTTAGCCGTTTGGGGGGGTGTCCCCAATCGTGTCTTGTGTGTTCTCTTCCTGAGTCCTACCCCACGGTTATTGTTGTTACTGCGCCCCCTTTACAGATGAGGGATAGAGAGAACCCTTATTTTTGCCAGAAAGAAAATCCCAAGTAGAAAAACAGGACAAATCTTGCTTTGCTGGGCGGCAGATCTTGGGGGCTCCTTCTCAACACCACCCATCAGGCACAGCCTAGACATTTGTGTTGAGAGCGATTTAGATGTACTCATGGCTGGCCACCCACCTGGGCCCTGGACAGGCCCCATCCAGGTGGGGCTGTGGTGTGTGTTGGGTAAGGCCTGGTGGGGGTAGCTGAGCACATTCCAGTTCCCAGGTAAACGCTCTAACCATACCTCAGCTTGATAGGACTTGCATCTCAGGATGTCAGAGCCATGAAGACCCAGTGCGATTCTTTGTCTCATTGAGAAAAAGCAGACCCTCCTCCCAGCTCAGACCAGCCAGTGCCTGGCTATTCCTGCCTTCCAGGGCAGCCACTTTGCCTGTGTAGGGCCAGTGGTTGAGGCAGAAAATGTTTGCCCTGGATTCAGACAAACCAAAAAAGAAGGGAAGACTCTGAGGTGGCTGTGGCATGCCCTTTCCTCAACTCCTGATGGCCAGCGAGCAGGCATGGGACATTTGCCTTCATTCAGCTTGTGGGAGCAGGCGGGCTAGCATAGGAAGCTTCTTGTCCCCATAGGAGGAAAGCCTCTGGGCCTTACATAGCAGCCAGAATAACAGTGGCTCCAAATTAAACACTGATGACGATTACTCAGGAAGTCATGGCGCCTGCTGGTTTAATCATAGTTATTCAAAACAATTGGGCATCTCAAGGCCTTCAGGCAAGAAAGCCTTATTTAACGCATCTTCCGCACACTGTCCCACCCCAGATTCTCCCCTCCAGCCTTGCACTGGGCCCTGAAGACAGGGTGGGCTGGGATCTTACTCTCTCCAGAACCCACAGCTGCATCTTGCAGTAGGATTCAGTACACCTTCCTGATGCCCACTGGCTTCCAAGTAGTTAGTGGTCTGTCTGGGCCCATCCTGTGTGATCATTAAGGCCATTAACCCACCCTTGGGCCACTGCTTCCCTCCCTCACACATGCAAGACATCTGAGGAAGAGGTGACCTGGAAGAGATGCCCACTGCATGGGCACAGGGACATAGTCCTACAGCACATGCACCTGCTTGGTTGAGCCAGGCTGCGGGATTGAGAGTCAGAAGAAACAAAACCCCTGCTCCCGCGACATCCTTCATCTAGAACAAGTGTTTTTCAAATATTCTTTATCTCACAGCATACTTGAACCTATAGTTAAACTCCCGTAGCACACTTAAATTATGTTGATCAAAAAAAAGTAAAAGAAATATACTTACTGTGCTTTGAACTTCTTTAGAAAATAAGTTAATGATCTTTAAAAATTTTCACAGCACACCTAAAATGCTCTCATGGCACACAGGTTGACAATCTCTGGTCTAGAAGGAGCAAGCTGGGCAGAGCTATGGGAGAAGGGGGGTTCCAGTAGAAGGAAGATGGCAGGGTTGACGCAGAGTACAAGGGAGTGGAGGGTCTTTGCAACAACTCTGCTAGTGACACACCAAGAGTCCATGCCAGTGGGAGAAGGTAGTAAAGACAGGATTGGGGTGAGTAGGGCACCCTTCTTGGAGGTCAGAGCACAGGTGTGTCAGGAGTGAGTGGGAGAGTGATCCAGAAGGATGGAGACTCGAGGTCCAGGAGTGGAGATGGGTTTTAGGATTTGCATGGTGGTATCCCTGTGGGTGATGATCCATCCCAGCTCCATCCAGCCTCCACAACTAGCCACCTTTCCCTGCTGCAGCATTGAGGGGCCCACGAGCCCCCACAGGAGAGAGAACGATACCACAGCTGCCTTGGGGCTGGCCCTGAGTCACCTGGAGGCTCATGGTTCATCACCGCTCATCGCTGGATTTTTTCTGGCTCTGCTAATTTCTTTATAGGGCCCTCCTACAAAGATTCTTCTCTAAGTAACCTGTTCTGATTTTCCCTTCTCTCAGCCTTTGGATTACCTTAAGGATGTTCATTCCTTTTTTGGGCAAAACAATTACTGTGCAAACAGGCTCATTTTCTCTTGCCAGTTACCTTGAAGTTACCATTTCCACTTAAATAGAATCTGAGCTAAAAATAGGCGTGCCGAAGTGGGTTTCCACCTGTCTCATCTTGCTTCCTGACACCTGTGGTCCTATCCTTTTCAAAGCAAAATAAAGCTGTGTGCACCACGCAGACACCGCTGGCAAATGCAGGCACCTTTAGGGGAACGGACATCGGATAACAGACACTTTCATCTGTCCTGTGTCCCCCGCATTTTTCAGAAAGCCAGAGAACAGAAGCTGCAGAAATGCCAAACTACTTTTTTGGCTATGGCTCTGAAGAGAGAAGGCTCTGAAAACTGGTCGGCCTATCACACAAAGACGTGGGCTGGATGTGCTGCCTTTTTAAATGTCAAGGTTTTGTTGAAGAGGCATTGAGTCGGAACGGAAAGGTCAAAGCTGACAGACTAAACTCACACTCAGAAAAGCGGCTCCTGGTTCTTTCCTTCCCACCACTTCCCCTCCCAAAAAGAAAGTCGCCAGCGTCACCAGCTTTCCGCACAGCAGTTAATGGCTTATGAGCACAAACCAGAAAGTAAAAAATAAACCAGATTAAGAAACTGGTCTTTAAAAGGTAATCGCTGCTTCATGTCCTCTCAGCACTAAAACAGCTCGTGGTGGCTAGAAGTCATGATTTTATTCAAGAAAGTCTTTGCTTGATAATCAGAGAAAGTATCCGTTCCTGCCAGGCCCCACTCTCTTCCTTTTTCCATCTCTTGCTTGCTCCTACCGGCTCAGTTTCCCAGGTGATGGGACCAACCTAGCCTCTGTCTGGTGGTTCTGGAAATGCCAGATTAGTAGCAGACAAGTCACCCCACTCACTCCACACCCACCAGGGCCTGCCTGGGCCGGGCCTGGTGCTTGCCATTGGGATGCTCAGACTTCAGTGGTAGAGCCTCTGCCTTCCGGAATGTCTCTGCTGCCTGGAGGAGACAGACAAATAATAAAATAATTGCAGTCCAGGGAGGTCCAGGCTCTGTCAGGGCACCATAGGGTGCTCTAGGAACACAGATGGTAGAAACAAGTCTCCCTTTGACTTCGGACCAAATCTCAGGAAATAGGGCCCCTGCCAATTTTCTCTGGCCAGGATTTTGTATTGTAGCCCAGAAGCTTATCTGGGTGTTCTCACTTCTGGGCTCCTGGCAGAGGCTGGAGCCCCCACCTGCTACACTAGGCCAGGTGCTCTGCTCTGGGCATCATCAGCTCTGAGGGGCTACACAGCAGAATTACCTGGGAGGCTTCTAAAACTCTGCTGTCCAGTCCACACTTTAGACCAATTAAATCACAGTCCTGAGGGGACTCAGTCTATCATCCTAAAGCCTTCTTGGTGATTCCAGCTTGCAGCCAGAGCTCACTGCTCTGACCTGCCCACTGGCTCACCCCAGGGGCACTACCAGCTTCTGCCTACATAACAAACCACATCCATCACCACCTTCCAGGGCTTCCCACGCTGGCCCATTATCCCAACACAGGCCCCCTGGTGCCCGTCCTGACAGCTGGAGGCATCCAGAAAACTATTCACACTTGTCAGGGGTGGTGGAAGAAAGCTTCTATTATGGTGCCTAATGAAAATTTTAGGAGTCTGTCAAATCTTTTTGCTTTGAATTCCTCACTGATTAGACACCAAGAGGCAGCCCACAAGGGTAAATAGATCTGTTATGCCAACAGTCTCCGCTGGCCCTACCTAGAGTTCTGGGTACCAGAGGGCTCCAGCCTCCCTTGTCTGTGATGTGGAAACAGGCTCTAGGAACTGAGGGCAAAGAATGGTGCTTCCTGCAGCTGAGACGCCATGAGGCACCTGCCCCAGGTACTGAGTGTGTACTGTCTCTGTTCTCACTTATATTAGCCCCAGTTTACCCAAGCACCAAAGGGAATGAATGAATGGCTAAGTTCATCCAGCTGGCAAATGAAGAAACCAAGGTTTGACTCCAGATACATCATCAAAACTTGGGTTCTTCCCATGACATCGAGTTAAAGCCTGCAGTGACTACCTGTTTAAAGAGAAGGGACTCTGGTTCTCAAGTTAGAGGTAGGTTCCTCAGGCACCCTCAGATCCCTAAGCACCTCCTGGTGCCAGGTTCTGTCCCTAAGATGCCTTAAACAGATCTTGGCCTTTTCCAGCGTCTAGGCTGAAAGGAGGAGGGAGGGATTGTCTGTCTGTCCCACACAGACAATCGCAGCCAGGTGTCTGGGCACCAGTGATGGAAACACCATTCACTCATCCCGAAGGTTTCCAGGGCTTTAGTTTTTCCAACCAGTCTCCTGTGGTCTGAGTGTGTGGGTCTGGTGACTGGACTTTGGACGTGCATGTGGGCCCCGGGCCTTGGGGGACCCGGACAAGCTGGCAGCCTCAGATCCACTGGACACAGCAGCCTTCTTGGGGGAACATGAGGGCCCCTTCACAGCAGATGGCTCCGTTCCCTCTGTGAGCTTCATTTCCTGGTCTGCTCCTTCCCTTAGACCATAAACTTCGTTGCTTTCTCACTGGAATAAGGTAAGTGTATTTTTTAAGCAGGACTTAATTGGGATAAAATAATGGGAAAAACAACTTAGAGCCTCATTTGCATTTCTCAGTAGCTGCTGGGTGAGGGGATGTGATTTCACAGTTACTTTTGGCCTCAGGAGATTTTTCAGTCAAATAATTATTTTGCTAATAAAGAATCACATTTATTCCTTTTGTCTTCACAGTATAATGCCTTCTACCAAAAAACAGCCCCCTGGGGTTTTTAGTAAGGTCCACTCAAAGGAACTTAGGGCTCAGGGGCACACACACATTCCAGAGACTTGGCCTGATTTCAAATCCCATGACTTCTCCAGTGTTGAGAAGCGTTTTTTAAGACAGAGACCCCTTCAAAACAGGCCAGTGTGACTGGCGCTGGTCACTGGCTCCTGTTCTGGCCACACTTTGCTTCTCAGGCACGGTCCCCAACCCCCTGCACTGTCTCGCCCTTCCAGCTCTCTGTAACTAGTAGTGGGCAGGCAATGCGTTCTCGCCTCCCCCGACCCCCGCTTCCCGCATCACCAGCTGGAGGCTGAGATGTTTTCTTCCTTCAAGACAAGGAAACAGACGGGATGATCTCTAGAGGACCCTCCCAGCTCCCTAAGTCTAGGAACAGGGAAAACAAGAGTGGCCTCCCCTCTGGGACACATCTCCAGCCAGAGCCATCTGGTCCCAGTTCAGTCTGTTCCTCCATCCAGCCCCGAGTGTCCTGAGGAAGACACAGGACACATCCCCCACCAGCCACCTTTCTGAGCTCTGCTCCTGGGCCCAAAACTCTGTGCTTTTTGTCCCTAAAACAGAGAAGCCCACTTTGAAGGGCAGAGTGAGTCAGTCCTGGGTTTAGTTGTCTGCTCAGCCTGGTGACATGAACCACTTCCCTGGGGCCAAACTGTGTTGCTGGCTGACAGGAGAGGGGAACAGCAACCACACAGTCACCAAGCGGAGAAAGTTGCCAGGCAGCCTGGTAATGCCACTTAGTGAAGGGAAAGAGGGCTCACAGGCTCCACTCATCTTGGCCAACCACAGAGATAACCTGGGGCGGTGCCTGTGTCTAGGAGCCGCTGCAGGGAGCCCCACAAACCCTCAAAGCCCAGGCAGGGACTTGGCTCTCCCCATCATCCTGCTCCCTGCCAGAGGGGATTTCAACATTATTCAGCCATGAAACACTGACTTTCCTGCCCAATTGTGTTTGGTCAAAGACTGGGTCACTGGCCCCCAGATCCTCCACGACTCCTACTGCCCAACAACACAAAGGAGAAACCTGCCAGCACCATGTTTGCAGCCTCGGCCATCAGGCCAGCCTGGATTTCCTTATTTTCCATCTTTACTCTGTCCTGAGCATTCACCCAACTGCTTGTTTCTGAGAGGCAGTCCTGGCTCCGTACTGTTCCTCCAGACTTTCCCCAGAAAGTTCCTGCTTGCCTGGAAGTGTCCCCCTCCCCCCCACTGCACAAGTGGGCATTTCACTCGGCAGCCTTCAAAGCCTGACTTAGACACAGCCTCCCTCTCAGTGGCAGGTCCCCGTGGCTGGCGGGAACCCTGCCTCGGAGGGCATTTTCCTGGTACACTTTCTCTCTCCTTCTCTTTGAGACAGGAAGTAGTCATTTATGTCCTCATCACATTGCACCCAGAGACTGCAAGCTTGTCAGAGGCAGGATTGACATCGAACTAGCTGGTGTCTTTCCTGGATAAAGGGGATATGGAGAAATTAATCATGGGGTGGATGGGAAGGACCGAGACCAAAGTTTTCTGCAGGCTCCTTTCAAGATTGAAGTCTAAACTTCTTTCAGAATTTGAAAAGCCTCAGGGTTTAACCCCCAGTTGTGCATCTCTTATAGCATTTTCTAGCAAGTACTACAGCAAGCATCCTTAGAGTCTGAGCAGTCCTGCAGACGAGAAGCCCATCTGCCCTGGTCGGTCTAGCACAGCCCAAACTTGCTAGAGCATGAGACTGTTTTCAGGTTAAGACCTTTAACATTCAGGGGAGTTTGAATAAAACACATGGGGGAAAATGGCTATGATGAAGATTGTGGGGATTCATCCCAGAGGCCAGAAGACCCCAGTTTTTAAAAATAAGACTTTTTATTTATTGCAACCCCAGACGAATAAGGCCTTGAACACAGAGGAGAGGAGCCTTCATGGACAAGACCCTGCAGCCCTTCCCCAAAGGAGACAAGAAGGCCAGGCCATCCTCTACCCACTCTCACTTCTCTCTCTCCTTCTCTTTGGAATTGGGGTTATTTTAAAGATATGGGACTGGGCACAGTGGCTCACACCTGTGATCCTAGCACTTTGGAAGGCTAAGGAGGGAGGATCCTTTGAGCTCAGGAGTTCCAGACCACCCTGAGAAAGAGTGAGAACCCATCTCTACTTAGAATAGAAAAATTAACTGGTGCCTACAGTGCCAGCTACTTGGGAAGCGGAGGCAGGAAGATCATGTGAGCCCAGGAATTTGAGGTTACTGTGAGCTATGCCATGTACACTAGCCCTGGCCACAGAATAAAAAAAAAAAGGGGGGGTGAGAAAGAAAGAGACCAGGAGCCTGGCTAGACCCCATAGTGATAAAGAGATTTACATCTCAACCCAGCATGAATGTATGTAAGCATGTAAATACCTGAATTGAAACTTTTACAAAGCAACACTTAGTCTTGTTGCAGGTAGAATAGTCAGTCTGATTATGTTCTATCCAATTCTATTTCCTTTTTTGTCTTAAATGCTGGCTGTGATCCACTAAATAGATTTCATGAGACCCTTCTAGGTCACAATATTCCTCTCAGGAGACATACCCCGGCAGGTGGGTGGCTGGGAGACCAGCAGTACCAGGTGATAGGCACTGGCCAGGCGTGGGCCTTCCAAAAGCATAGCTCCCACTTGGCTCCCCTGTGAACAAAGGGGGCCCATCACTGACATAGCCTCAGATTCTTCCAGAAAACCTGGAAAGTAGAGCACGTGCAAGGCCTTGGTTTCGAATGTTACAGTAATACTGCAGAGTATCTAAAGCACTGTGAAGGCACCTTCAGGGATCAAAGTCCGTCTCTAAACAGAGTGACATTTTATGGGCTGCAGAGCCCATGACAGGTGAGGGGGAGCTGGGTGTGGGTGGAGGCTGGGCATTGTGGGCAGTAGCTCAATGACACTGCAGGGGACAGGACAGACCCTGGAGCCACTGAGTAGGTGGAACTTAAGGACTGGCAAGATGTGGGGGCATGGATGAGGTTTTGCAGGCAGCAGGTAAGGACCGGCTAAAGACACACAGTGTAGGCATGAGGGGCTGCAAGCTGAGGACGTGGCTAGCTATTCCTCTGGGGCCACATGGACCAGACACATGAAAAAGATGTCTGGTCCAGCGCTGTGCTTTTCAGACTTTTTCCAGAAGAGGGAAGAGAGTTCAATTTGAGAGCTGCATCCACAAACACTCAGGGCCCCACATGAGGAGTTTCAAAGAATTGGCTCACCTGCAAAGCACTTCCTTTCACTGTGAAGTTGTCTGCCAGTATAATGCACCTTCCCTAGAATGCTAGAAAACTCCTCAGAAAGCAGAGAGGTTGAGTCAGGTCAAAAGCAAGACAGAGAATGGGAGAGGAACTCAACGTCTCCTGAGTAATTACAAGGTTCCACTGCCATTTGGAAACGCAATCGGCTGGAAGTAAGAGGAAACATGACCAGGGTGGCTGACATTAAGGCTTTCTGGTCCTCATGTAACGTGAAGGCATGTTTCCAGCACCAGTGCGGCTGCTCAGTAAAGCCATCAGAGTTCCACTCTCTCCTCTTTCTCCTCTACGGGCCTTACAGTGAGACTTTCAGCCTCCTACTCATACCATGGCTGCTGTACCTCCAACATCACATCTGTCTTCCATGGAGGCAGGGGGCAAAATCCCTCTTCTCTCCAGACTTTGTCTTTCGATGTGGAGTGAAAGCCTGCCCCTGTAGATTTCCGCTTTTGTAATATTGGCCATGAGAGGGTCATACAACTACCCCTGAATGGAAAATGTCCAGAAAAATCAGGCATTTCAGTTTCTAGGCTCCGTAGATTAGAAGAAGAATGCAAGAAGATGGAGCGGGGAGCAGCTATGTGGCCGATGTACAGCGTCTGTCTAGAGGGTAAGGAGCAGGCCTTCGCTGATTCTAAGCACAGTCCACTGCACTTGCTGAAGTGAGGGGTGGAGGACAGAGCCACCCAGACCGGCTAGATTTCTAGTTTGGGGAACTCAGTGAATGGTCATAGCATTGAGCACACTCAGGGCCCAGGGGCACAAACTGCAGAAGGAAATGACACACCCAGCCGTGGACGTCCTGAACCAAGGGCCCTAGGGGCTTGGGTGCCAGGCCCAGTGGGTGGTTGATCTGGAGCCCAACACAGAGGTCTGGGAGGAATTTTCTGGAACCAGTTAACAACCATCTTCTGATTAACCGTCCATTCAGGGGCCACAGATCTTTCCAGAGTTTTCCACTTCAATATCAGTGATGAACCTACAAAGACCAATTGCTACATGGCAGCTTCTATGGGTGGGGGCTGACCAGCCCTCAGCAGCCCTTAGTCCATGGCAGGCCTGGTCCCTACCCTGCTGCAGCATGGGCTGCTGGAAGTGCAAAAGCCCCACGCCCTGATGCTTCCTACTGCAGACGGCATCCGGCTTTTGCACTGGGTTTACATCTGTGACCAGATCTGGGAAGTCATGCCTTCCCGGACAGAGCACCGTGATCTTGACAGCTGTCCCTGCCTTAGACCCCTGCTTGCCATGGACACCCTCTAGACCTGTGGTCCCGGAGGTTGTGCAAGGCAACTCACTAGGAAGCAGAATAGAAATTTTACAATCTTATATATTAGCTGCCTACAGCTGCCATAATAAATCACCAAAAACTAAGTGACTTAAAGCAACAGAAATTTGTCACCTCACTGTTCTGGAAGCTGGAAGTCAAGGTGTTAGCAGGCACCTTCTCCAGGCTGCCCGTCCTCGGCCTTCCTCAGCTTGTTTGTGCCTCTGTTGGCACGTGGTGTCGTCTCTGTGTATCTCAGTCTCTGTGTCTCTAATCCCCTTTGGACGACGATACCAGTCATTCTGGATTAAAGGTCAACCTTACTCTAGTAAAACCTCATTTTAACTAATCCCATCTACAAAGATCCTATCTCTAAACAAAGTCACATTCTGAGCTTCCATGGAGGACACAAATTTGGGGGGCACACTATCCAATCCAGCACATTCATAGTTTATTTTTAACATATTTTTGTACAGAACATATTAATATTGTTAAAGTAGTACTGGAATATGTGTATTTCAATATATCAGTGATGCACACGAAAAGATGTTTACGGATGACACTAACAACTGGAGATGTTCGGAGACCATTCTTCCCTGTCACAACTGTCCACATGAAGAAACTAAGGTGGCTCTCAGGAAAGACCAAAGTGGTCTGGAGGTAGAGGATGGACCAGACGGCTTCTGACCCTCCTTGGCAGCCCTTCATAGAGAGAAATGACTCCTCCCAAGGATCAAGGAGCCAGATCCTCCAGACCGACTCCAAAGACAAGGCATCCCTTGGGCATCAGCACGGTGCTTGGTATTTTGCTGAATACTGGGAGGCATCATCTGCCCAGGGCATCTGTTGATTTGTTCTGTTATTTGAAAGCAAACAAGAAAAATAAAACAAAACCCAGAAAGCCATCTTGTTGAGGGACAGCCTTCAGAACTGTCCCCCGGCACATGTTGTGTTGGCGCATGCCGGCCTCTGCCGCTGCCCTGCTCTGGAGAAAGGTGAGTTACAGTGAAATTGTGGGGAGCTCATCGCTGCCCCTCAGGGCTGAGCTACTCCCCCATCCGACCTCCCTGCTGGAAGAAATACTCTCTCACCAAATGTCCCCCTCCCTTTCACATTCTCAGGCAGGTCCTGTCAGGCACAGCAGGTGCTAAGGTAGCAGGGGTAGGGTTGGGTTAGCCCACAGTTCTGGGCTACATTCAGCTGGGACAGAGGCAGGCTTGTCCCAAGCTAGGAGTTATATCTCATGCAGAGGTCAGTTGGAGGCTGGGGCACCGCCCTGTCTCCATCCAGAGACTTCCTTTGCCTTGGCAAAGCCTCCCTGCTTAAGGTCCATCCTGGGGACAGGAGCTGATATAAGCTCCTCCTCCATCTGCCTGGACTCCCTGCCTCTCAGAGGAGCAGCCACCTGGCCCCCAGTGTCCCACCTCTCAATACTAGCTTTTTTCTCCTTTGTTTCCTGAGATCCATGAGCAAGTTTGTCCTAGAAAGTTCTAGAGGCCTCTTCTTGTTATATTTTACCAGTCAACTTTGCAGCACACTCTGTAAGAAAGAGAAAAGAATGCTAATAAAGATAAAAAGAAAGAAATGGCAGCCAAACTCTCACATCCTCACCCTCCTGCTGGAGAGAATGTCTGGAGGGCATTTGGGCTAGGAGGGGTGGGCACTGGGACCAGGCAGGAGACAGAGAGTCAGAGTTCAGTGGGGGCAGTAATGTGAGAGAGAGGTAAGCTCTGGAGGGGAGGCTCCAGGCTGGCTGAGGGCACAGGAACCCCATCTAATGGAGCACATGAGGACATCTGAGCTTCTCAACAGTCATTCCTCCAGGACAGAAACCTCATTCCACCAGTGATGCCAACTGAGAGGGCAGTAGGCCCTGAGTTGAGCTCATAGACCTGTGAGAGGGACCCTCAGGGACAGGCAGAGTGGCATCTGGGAACAGGCTCTCATGAGCTGGTCAGTGGGAACCTGTCGCAGACCCACTTCTCCCACCTTGCCAGGTCAGGAGCAAGCCATGGCCCTTCTCAGATGGTGGGGCTCCCCTCCTCCATCCCAGAGCACCAGGCAGCAGTGGCCTCCGCTCCTCACTGGTTCCCCAAGGAGGCTGCTGCTCCACTTATCCCACTACAGCCACTGGATCCTTCTCCCTCAACAGGAGGAGACCGCCTAGAAGAGGAAGTCTGGGTGCCCTGTTGGCCTTTGCTGGCATGGGCTAGGGAAGCCACTTCGGGTTTTCTGTGGTGTTTGATTGGAGCAGAACGATTATCTCAAGTTTTCTATCTTGCTAGGCTGCTCCTTCCTGACCCTCCAGCTGGAAAGAGCAGGTGTTTGTTGGGGCTTTTATTATTTGTGCCCTTTAGTATTTCCAGCTCTTCTGTCCCAAATCTGGGTACACGAGGCTACAAGAAAACCCAGGTTACTTACCACCATTCCATGCGTCCTGAAGTTTCTAGACAGTCTTTCTTCTTTCTACCTTGCAGAGTCTTTTTACATTTGTTTTTTATATAATATCCAGGATTTTTAGCTGTCCTTCATGGAAAGAAGAGGGGGAAGTGTGTCTACTCCATCTTTCTGGAAGCAGGACCTCATTTGTAATTTTTTATGCTAGTACTTTCAAAGAAAGGTCTATTATCTTATAATGAACTTGCTACACAGCCAGAAAATTGTCACTTCAAAGACTGGTGTCATTAAGAGCCAGACAGTCCTGAGTGCCCTACTTTTTTCATATCATACTTTATTATAATAAAAAATTCCCCCTACATTATAATAATGATGTTTGAACTTTAATAATGAACTTTGATTTGTAGGGCATATAATTTTAAACTTCAAAATTCAGTTAATAATGAGCAAATTCCTGTTTTTCTGAAGAGGTGGTAGAGGAGGAGGAAGAAAGGGGTGAGTAAGCCAGGGAGCCCAAGCCCTGGGGCCCCTGGGGGAGCTGCTGGAACAGCTTTGGGGTTGTCTCCTGCCCCCAACTTCTCTCTTCCTGTGGGAATGGCCTCTGTCTAGACAGCAGTGGCAGTTTGTAGATGTGGCCAAGTCATTCCCTGGAGAGAAGAGAGAAGGCTCCATCTTCCCCACAGCTTCAGAATAGGACAGGCTGCAGGAAGCCACAGGCAGGATCTGACCCAGGCTCAGGGTGGCAGCATCCAGGGGCTCCCTGCAGGGAAGGGGTGGAGCAACACTCTGGTGTGTGGGAGTCTGTACCTCAGTGACCAGAGAAAGGCCCCAGAAAACCCAGGTCAGTTCCAGAGCTTTGCAGCCGGGGAGGACCAAGAGCCACCTTCCCACACAGCTCAGCATATGAGCTCATGCCGTTTTCCAGAATGGCACCTGAGAAACTCTGGAACAGACATCAAGGCTGATGTGCCGAGACAGTTCCCAGGGGAGATGTTATTTGTAATGCTCAGAGGACTCTCAAAGGGAGAAGCGCCCTAAACGCTCTGTGTGGGGCTGAGCTCCCCACCAACACTGGGTCTTTATGGCCAAGACAGCAGATTCACTGAGAAGTGGCCCATCCTTAGGATCCACATCCCACACCCCGAAGGAAACTTCAACGGATCCTGCCCAGAGAGGGTGTTTCAGAGGACAGCGGGCATCAAGCCCCATCCAAGACAATTTTCCCACCAGAGAAGTCACACACAGGGGATATTGTGCCCAGTGCAGGGACACCCACAGGGAGTGTGGCTCTAAAGTTAGCCTGTGGGTCAAAACTCCAGTTACAATGACCCTTGGCAGTGGTTTTCAGGTTTTCATCTTGTCTCTTTCTTATACTTGATGTGTTGTTTCATTATCCTATCCTGCCCATCTCATTCACAAGTGGCCATGTTCCCTACCTGTCCGCCGCACCCTGCACAGGTGTGAGTGAGGCACAGTCTTACCAGCTCTAGACCCACCAGCCTACGCAGAGCACCAGGATTGGGGGTGCCACCTGTCAGTCACAGGGCTTTCCTTCCACTGGCATCAAGGGGCAGAACCAGAGGGACACCTACACGCACACCTAGTGACTATCCAGCGGGGCCTAAGGTGTCACCAATTCCACACAGTCTCCATTTACTGCCCTGGAACATTCTGGTCCTTCAGTGCAAGAGAGTTCCTCTCTGACCAACAGATCAGAGAAAAAGAATGCATCTTCATTTAAAAGCAAAATAAACTACCAACAAAACAAGTCACTTTGAAGATGGCTGAGGCAGTGCCATGGTCACTGCACACACGTTTTCTCTGAGTAACTCCAACGTTCAGAGAAGTAGGCTGATTCCTCTGAGCCAGCGTGTCCCTGGAAAACGCACACCTTTGGTCATCAGAAGATGCTCATGGACAGGGCACAGAGACACTGAATCTGGTGGAAGACAGGGTCACCTCCCCCTTCCCACACCAGGGCTGCCGGGGTTTGGGGTGGAGCTTTGTGTACAGATGGATTCTCAGAGTTCCCCATCCCTCTGCTGAACCCCTCTCCTTGTGAACCCACAGTGTGGAGAAAGCAAGTCAGGGTCCGCAGAGGAGAGAAACCTCACAAAGGCGGTGAGCTGGCGGGGTTTCAGTGTCTTCTTCCATGTTTATCTGGGTGGGTCCATCGCCCCGTGAGGCGAGTGAGGCTGGTCCCTGTCTAGCTGCGCATTGACAGTGACATTCTCCTGAGTTCACAGAATGTGAGTTCTTCAGTGCCACCAGACTCCACCAAGTGGGATTGACTTTTTTTTTTTTTTAGTACAAATATATTTAGTTATTCACCAAAGGGAGGAGCCTAATTAAACCAACATTTTGGAAGAGTTGCGTGTAAAATATTTGTGATAAAGATAATGAAAAAAAAAGCAGTCTGGAGACTTGCTTATTGAACTGGGCTTACTCATTCTCATAACTAATTCCTGCCCAGAGTGATGATGGAATTTATTTTTGGATGCCATTAAAGACATATTTTATTTTGTCGTATCACAGAAGATGCTATTATTGTTAGCTTAGTAATATGAAACTACTACATGTTATTTAATTGAAAAGTCTTGGGCTAATCTCTGGAGAATTTTCACAGGTAAACTCTTCTGTGTGGGCTGGATCAGTAAACACTCCAATAAAATCAATTTCCAGGAAGCATGGACCATCCACGTTATCAGCCAAGGCAAATCGTATAAAAGAGATCTTGTCAAGCAGAAGCTGAGATGGAACATCCCGGATTCTTCCTTGATTCGAGAAGAAAAATTTGGAAAAAGGAATCTTGACCTCCTGCCAGTAGGGCCCCCCACGGGTGAACATGAAGTAACTGTCTGTACATCTGATTCTTCCTCTGGATAAAATCTGAGTCCTCCTTTATATTCACCATCCACAGGCGACCATCCCCACCAACCCGGAGATACAGAGTGTTAAACTGGGACCAATCATAACACTTCCTCCTCTCAAAAGCGCCCCTTGGTATCCTGGATATCATTGCACAGTAATCCACTTGGGCTACTATCATAAGGTCCCTCAGAACTCAGAGTTCCGTACAGCAGTGCACTTTGGTTATTCTTGCCCATTTTTAAAGAATACTCCACTTCTGCCTCCAATTGTCTTATCAGAAGTCACTATCCACTTATCTAAACCTTCTCTCCCACGGAACTGCCAGATGATCTTGGCTTGTTCCAACAAGACCTCATGCAGAGGATGGCCTTCTGGCCCTATCCAATGATTCATAAGTTCATCCCTCAAACGCCTAAAATGGTCCTTTATTTCATCTCTAATTGCTTTATCAAAACTAAGTTCTGGCTTCTCAGGAGAAGTTGTATCCAAGGCAACTTCTTGCTGGTGACGTTCCTGCAACCCTCCTTGAGTCTTCCTCCGTGAGGAGGCTTTGCCAGGAACCGCCACTGGTTTCCGAGGACTACTGGAATAGTCTCAAAGTGAATACCCCCCAAAGGATGCAAGTCAATACTTGGCTTTGGGCATTTTCTGAGAATGTAAGTGCTAGTCAGCAATTTGTGAACAAAAGCCATGGTTTTTTTTTTTAAAGTCAAGATGTAAATTTCTCTCTGAATCACCAGGGAAAAAACCTTCAGCCAATAGCCCAATTCTACCTTCCTGCAGTCTGTGACTTCCGCTTGAGTTCCTTGTGACGATGGAATTTTTATCCTACTTTTTCATCGACCGGAGTCCACTTGGTTCACGGAGCATTCCACCACTAATTTCCCATCTGTCAATGTTCTTGTTACCGTGTTTTCTTTCCCATCCCATTCTTGGTGTTGAACCAATGCTGCATCTATAAGTCGCAGACGGTCTGAGTTTTTCTACCATCAGCTGTAGCTTCTTCAAACTTCTCTCCCAAGACAAGAAAACTGTGTTGTTTTCACAGGACTCCCAGTTTCTGTGGTGAGGTTTTTGCCATCACAAGTGATGATACAATCTGGTTTGGCCACTGCACCCATTTTTCGTTGAGTTAGCCCCAATCCTAGTTCCTTCAGGTATTTATCCAAGCCTTTG
>CAUYQV010069774.1:0-31800 GCA_963574575.1 Galagoides demidoff
GCGGGCGCCTGTAGTCCCAGCTACTTGGGAGGCTGAGGCAGGAGACTCGCTTGAGCCCAGGAGTTGGAGGTTGCTGTGAGCTGTGATGCCATAGCACTCTACCCAGGGGGATAGCTTGAGGCTCCATCTAAAAAAAAAAAAAAAAAAAAAAACTTGGTTAATTGTTTATATAGTTGGTACAAATTCATAATGAACAAACTCTCAAATATCTGACAAGATTAGCAACATGATTTCAACTCTTAGTTTGAACTGATGGAAATTTTTGCTCATGAATTGGCCACCTTCTATTGTGGACTTTAATAGTTTGCTTCAGGATCCTATAGGTACACCCATGTTTCATAAGCAGTGATAACATGGCCCAAAACATTGTCTTGCCTCTCCAAAAGGCCTTGGCAAACTTTGACTCTCCTTTGTTTTTGTTCATCCATGAGCTCCTTCAAGACCATTTTTGCACACACCTTTCTCATGCCAAGATTTTCTGTTAAGATTTTTCTAACTGTTTCTTTACCAATGTTTACTTGGTCTGCTATGCTTTTCACCAACAACTGACAATTTAGATGCACAATTGAAGACTTTTTGTAATTTTTCCATTAGTTTTGCTTATGATGGGCTATCCTGATCTCTCTTCGTCAGTAAGGCTTTCTCTCCCCTCAGAAAAACATTGAATCAACTTGTACACTGCCATTTTCTTCATGATTTTATCCCCATATAATTAGACTAACATGTCCCTGATTTCACAATCTTGCTAAGTTTAACAGGAAATTTAATGTTGGTTCATTGCTCTAATTCAAGCTTCAATATTCTCACAACAACACATAAAAACACACAATAATAATAATGAATGCCACATAGGAAGAGACCACATGTCAACATGAACACATCTGTGAGACACTAATATATCAAGGTTATGAAACCTTACCAAGTTGTTTGTACAGTGCTGTCAACATAAGCACATAGAGGCAAGTTTATGAACTCAACTGTCAGACCTTAAGTGTTTCTACCTAGTTAGCCCACCAAAATGACTAATATTTCCTAAAGTCTTCTTTCCCCATTGCATCTAAATGTCCTGTGAGGGTGAGACTTCCATACTCCATTCTTTTAGAATATAAAATGGTTTTTACATAAAAATCAAGTTTGACATTTTCATTAGGTTTTTGGTAAAGTAAAAGCTATTTCAAGTCAGGTGTACAGAACTGGGCATAAGGTGTATTTGTAAGAAAAACCATGGATATGACATAATTTCATAGTTACTTATATTTCTCTCCTCTGACTTACAAAAAGTAATTTGAGAGGGCGGCATCTGTGGCTCAAAGGAGTAGGGCACCAGCCCCATATACTGAGGGTGGTGGGTTCAAACCCAGCCCTGGCCAAAACCACAAAAAAAAAAGTTTTTGAGAAAGCTTAAAATATGAAAACAATATAAGCACATATCTGTGCTTATAAAATATAATAAAACTATGATAAATTATAATAAGATATAATAAAACTAAAAATCATCAAAATGAGTAAAAAGGTAAACAGAAAAAGAAAAAGAAAAATGGATCTTGCTAACACAAATTTCTAGATCTTAACACAAAACTTAGTGCTAAGATAAGACTCAAAGCAAAAGGCTGTAAGTGAAATGGCTTTCTTGTTCAATGTAAGAAAGCCTCAGAAGGGGAAAAATTATTCCTTAACTCTAAATTCTGGAAAGGACTTTTTCCATAGGCATTTCCACATGATTGATTTTGAACAACATAGTAATCTCCATGAAAGTTTTTCTAGACATGATCACTTTCTACCAATTATCACATTCTGTTTTAACCCTACTTAGAGGAGGTCTGAGTTTGGAAAGACAATTTGGAATAAAAGATTTGCTCTTTGCAATAACATCTTAGTAACTCTTAAAACATTACGTATCTTACCATAATTTAGATTCTCAAAACCAAAAGCTTGCACGATACAGGTTTTATAATTAATTTATTTAATTTTTATAATTAGCTAAGATATACTGGATTCTTGTTATGAGCTAAGCTAAGCCCTTTATCTCCATTGGCTCATTTAATCCTCCCCCAAATCCTACCATTCAGGGATTATGATTTCACTCATTTTACACTTGGGAAAATTGAGACTCACAGAAGTAAAGAATCTTGCCCAAGGTCACACAATTTGCAAGTCATTGTGGAGTTTGAACTTGTAGCCAGCTCAATATTATCTGACTGATCCCTCACCACTGGACAAACCTGCCTCACCCCTGAGGCAGACCATAGCAAGGTCTACTCACCGTCTTAAGCTGGCCTTTTTCTTCATCCTACAAGGTTCCCATTGGAGTGGGAGTTTCATGATCCTTCCCCATAATGTGGTTATGTCAACCACCAGGTGAACAAGTCACTTTGCCTGTCTAGGCACAGGGCACAGCGCTGTATACATCACTAACTCCCAACAAAGGCCTAACAGCCTTCCCTTCCTCAACGAGAAACTAGTACAAGTCAGAAACAGATCATTGTACTTCAAAATCCTGAAATTATATGATTTTATGGTCTAGTCTTTTTTCCTTAGAGAATGTCATAAAAGTTTTACAAATTCCTTTTCTTCAAATCAAAACAAAATATTATTTTATAAAAGAAATACCCTAAAGTCAAATATCTCTCTTCTTTCACCTTCTCTTATGAAGAATTATTTTAGCAAAGAGAATAATACACAGCTTCTAGGTACTGCCCACGTATAAACTGTGTATACTGGTAAGTTATTCAGGCTTAGTGTGTCTCGGTGTAGTCATCTATAAAATGAATATAATAATAAGACCTACTTCATAAGATTGGTATGAACTTTAAATGAGTTAGTAGCCGTATGTAATGTGCTTAGAGCTATGCTGCCAACCTAGTAAGTAATCAGTAAATGATAGCCCTCAGCCATATGTCTCTAACTCAACCCTCCCATTTCCTTCAAGCCAATATGTTTACTGTATACATTTTCCAGCCCCTCTGTTTTTTACAGCTGTGACATATCCCAACCTGATACACTGATCATTCCTTTTCATATCTCAAGTCCACTAACCTCTTTCTCTTTAGTCACTCCAATAGCAACTGTAAGAAAAAAAAATTATAAGACCTTACCAGATAATAGGACTTCAGAGAGATATAATAACTCCTCTAGATTTTAAATTCACAATTTCCATTCCACCCCTTTCACTTTCTTGCAAATACCCTTCACACATGTTGCATAGCACTTATTTTAGAAGGTGCCTATTTGAGGATAGGGTTTGAGGGCAGCACAAGAGTGTATTGGTTTCCATTTTAGTCAAAATTTAGTTTTTATATGTATTTACAAGCACATCAGATAAATCAATGTACCAGAATATGAACAAAATCCCAATATGAGGTTGTCTTAAATTAGAGAAAAAAAAAATCACAAAATTTTATCTGAATGAACAGCAAAATGTGTTATAGCTATGAGTCCATCATTCAAAGGTACAGTCATTGAAAGGCAGACATCATCTCTGACTTTTCTGACTTTCTTATTCCCTGGCTTGGATCATGCCAAGTTCTAAATATCTCTCTGAGATGCTTTCAGAGTATACAGTAGGACTCTCTTACAGCATCTTTTGCTGTCTGTTTCATGGTAAAGTTATTTATGCACATGCCTGTGGTTCCATGCTGTATGTTTTAGATGGGGAAGCCCTTGAACCTCTTTTTTCTTTGTCTCCCTAGCAGCATCTAAGACCCAAGGCTTATGCTATTTTACATTTCCACCCCACCCCAACACACACACACATACACACAATGCTGGTTTGCTCCTCCATGCTTTTTTGTTATTCCTTCTCTCCCAAATGCCCTCATACCCTGTTTCCTCTTCCTGCTAAGACTATTCTTATGCTTCAAAGTCCAATTCCTATTCCCCACTCACACCCGCACTCCTTCAACAGGGTTCTGCTGTCCATATGACAGATTGGTGAGTATCTCAGACATCGGGTTCATTCTATACCCTCCTATCTTTCTCACCTATTGTGAAGTCCTTGAGGGACAAAACCATATCTTCTTCATCCTCCTACACCCTACAACACTTATCTTAGAGACTGACGTACAATGGACACTCAAAAAATATTTGTGAAGGTCAACTGAATAACTTGAATCTTTTGGACCAACTTCAAGAGTAAATGCCCTCTTTAAATAATCTGCTGTCTTTCTCAGATAACTTGTCAGAAGAGTGCTAAGGACAGTTTGCCTATTCCTACATGTTACCCTGTGGCTTTTACACATGAACACTGAGTTGGGAACAAAAGTTTAGCATGAATCAACAGGAAACCCATACCCAGAAGTCTGACTCCACTGTGGGTTACAAGACACAGTGGCAAACTGGGAGAAGAAGGAAAAAGATCCGATCTAAAGCACGCATAAATTCAAAAACAGAAGCTTAAGAAATACCACAAAATGAGCCACATGTGGATTTCCAGTAAATAAATGGTGACCCTGCTGGAAGGATCCCAACATTCTGTTCCATGGCATAGCATTGGAGGGGCTTGGATGCCCTGGAGGATATGTACTTTGTGTCCTCATTAATCACGTGGGTTATCCTAGAACACTGGTCTCTTTGCCCCACAGGTAACTTCAAACCCTACTCCCAAAAGGTCTTCAGGAAGAAGGCCATGACTCATTCCACAAGAATGGAAGGTGTTACCCTGCTCTCCAGAGCACAATATTAACCTTCAGTTTTAGCATGCACTACAATTCAAAATATCTGCCTCAAAGACATTTGACAACTGGACAGATGATTTTGTAATTCTTTTCTCAGATATAAAGAAAAGGATTTGTGAAGTCTTTGGGTGGCATTTCCACCCCCCTCCATTTTTATTTTATCGAATTAAAATGTTTTCAGAGATTTTAGTGAAGGTTTCTCTTAAGAAGATGCAAATTTATACCATCTTTCTGCATTCTTAGGATCACATGCTCTGCTTAAAATCCACACTCTGCTTCAGTTACACACACATAATTCGTCCTGACCTAGATGGAACAGAATAATCACAGCAAATTGAGAATACAGATCAGGCCTGAAGGCCAAGGAAAGAAAACTAATGGTCTGCACATCACCTTCCCCAGGATTCTTGGGGACTTTTGCTTTTAATTGTGCTTCCTTTTAAAAGAAAAATAAGCTGTTCTTTCATTTCTTATTACAGCCTAGGAAAGATCAGCACCTAAAGGGGGAGACTGTAATATTGAGAGACACACGTGGAAATCACTTCCATGATGGCAATTTCCTGAAATGCTTTCAAAAGCTCTTTTTTGGCGTAAAGAGTCCATGGAGCCCTTTTAAGATTTTATACAAAGAAACTGATCAGTTTCACAATGTTGTGATGAAATTGGAGCCCATCTTGCTTGGCTGAAGGCCCTTACATGCAGTAGCTATTCATTTATGGATTGGCTATAATTGTCTGGGGAAATCACCTCTCCAGAGGATCTAAAAAGAGTCAGAAAGGTAAGAATGGACATTTGAACCTGATCTGCAATAATTTCAAGGTTTGAAGAGAATATTTGGACTCCCTGATTGTGAATCCTGTTTTGATTCTGACACTCAGGGAAGTAGTTTTAGTAAAGGAACATCTGATTTTCCCTCTTCCTATTTGACGGTGCTAAATAATTTGTATTCCTTGTACCCAGGAACCCATGGAGTTGGTGTATGATGAGTCCATGAATATCAATGTCACTTTACGGTTAACCAAATTCCTGGTATTTTATTCCAATCCTGGAACTTTTTTGACCTGCTGGCAAATAAATTATATACCAGTTCTCTGGTTATGATTAAGTATTAATGGAAATATCTCAGAGACTTTTCTCCATGGAAAGACTGGGTCATCTTCCTACAATTGTCTCCTGCTATGGAGAAGAAGCCTATTTTATTTAGTATGTTCCCATCCCTGGCATTGGCTGAGTGGACCCTCAGTTTCTTTCTGTGTGTGATGATACACCACTTAGACTTTCTAATTATGTCATCTCAGTGGCCCTCTCCTTAACCCAATGTAGTGTCATTTTCCCCATTTTCCACTGGTAAGGAGATTTTAAAAGATTGATTCTCACAGCCGGACACTGACAGTGTTTCTTGAGAAAGGAAAGAGAATGAGAACCAATATTTGCCAATTGTTGGCATTCTATACACAAAGTCCCCCCAGGGCACCCAACAACACTGTGGGGTAACGTCTGAGTCCCCTACCCAAGCCAATCAGCTGATGGAGATCTTGGTCAGGGCTGGGACCTATGCATAGTGGGAAAAAAAGCACCAAGTCCAAAGGGCGAGGAGGGGGATGCTCCAAACAAGAGACAAAGTCAAGGGTCTCCAGGCAGATAAAAATGGAGTGAGTCAGGAGCTGGGGAAAGATGCTGACCTGCTGCCACAAACAGGCCAGTGTGCCCATGCAGCTGTTTCCTGGCTGTCACAAAAGTGTAAAGGGGAAAATCAGAATGGATAGCTAGGTAAAATCATACCTGTTTTTCAGCTGAAGAAACTGAGGCAAAAAGCACTTTGGTAGTCTCAGGTCACACAGCTAGGAAGTCATGAAGCTGCACTTGACTCATGATGCCATGTTCACTCAAAGAACGGACATCTACCTGGGGCCAGGTCTCCCTCCTGGCTTTGTCTGTGGCTTGCAAGAAAGATATCCCATCCTTGAGCATGACCCCTGGGAGCAAAGCGTTGCCTTGGAGCTTGCCAGGTTGGACTCCATTAACATTTGGGTATGTCTCCAATATAATGCTTGTAGGTCAGATTCACGAAGAAAACATGCAATACCACAGCCCTCGCCAATGTTCTATGCTGAATAAATACACACAGCAATATGGAGAATGTCTCCTTATCATGTTTTTCACTCACACTAAAAGGTGGAGAAAATGGAGCCCTAAAGAGACAGAGAAACCTGACCATTCAGTCTGCATAGAGAGAAGAAAGTGGCCTGCAGCATACTTGTATTAAGTCATCTGTGTATTATGTGTTTGACATTTCCCAGTCAATGGGAGCCCTCAGGATCCACATTTCTGTTGAGAAAACTAGTTCTGATACTGGCTGGAGGGGAAATGTCTGAATGAGAGTCCATTTCCACTGCCTGCCTCCAGCCAGCTTCCCAGAGTTTGAGTGGCTAGCCACCTGCTCAAAGCATGGAATGCAGAATGCCACAGGGAAGTGATTAGGATGGCCTGGCCCACAGATCATAACCAGGAGGCGCCATGGCACAAAGTTAACCATATAAGATCTCTTTGCTCCCTGCTGACAACTGATTGTAGGAATGAAATCCAGTTTGCTGGGTTTATTTCTTAACAATCTGAATTTCTTTTACAGAATTCAAAACACATAGTTCACCAAAAACTTCATTCATCCTGTACTTATTCTTTTAAGACCCTAGTCTTCCTAAGGGTCACTATAGTTTCATAACAATCACAGAATGCAACATCTGATCGATTTCATCATGTAATTACTAATCCAAGCAGAGAGAAGCCTTTAATCAAAAGTCTATCTACATATTCTAACTCATTAAGCATGGAAGTAATCTAGCTTAAAATCACTCAAGAGCTACAACACACCTGTAAATGCAGATATATTTTCACAAGTCAAAAAATGCCTGGAGCCTATTAAGAACTATGTTAAGAGCCCAAAGCAGGCAGGGTGCAGTGGTGCACACCTGTAATCCCAGCACTCTGGGAAGCCAAGGTGGGTGGATTACCTGAGTTCATGGGTTTGAGACGAGCCTGAGCAAGAGCAAGATCCCATCTCTAAAAATAGCCAGGCATTGCGGTGGGTGCCTGTAGTCCCAGCTACTCAGGAGGCTGAGGTAAGAGGATCACTTGAGCCCAAGAGTTTGAGGTTGCTGTGAGCTATGACACCATAGCACTCTACCCTAGAGTGACTGAGTGAGACTCTTCTCAAAAAAAAAAAAAGAAAGAAAGAAAAGAAAAGAAAAAGAAAAAGAGCAAGAGCCAAAAGAAGACCTATAGCATGTTCCCAACTTCTTCCAGGAGGAGGACTAGGTTCTAGCTCCTGTCTCAAGGCTCCTTCCCTTACTATGACTGCTTTTTGAACTTTTCTCTCAGGAGAAAGCAAGGAGAACAGCACACCACCAGTGCTGTGTTACTATGAGAGTTGACAGCACCCACACAGAAGACCCCACCAGACTTTGAAAAGTTAATCCTACTTAGGTCTTCTGTCTCCATGCAGGACAGAACCCAAGGGGCCCCACAAATCAGACTTTACAGCTCCCCTAAAATCTGACACTCATTTACTTAAGAATTTATCATACATCTGCTAGCATATGTACATCTCAGCCTTGGCATTTCATCAGGAATACATGCTGGGAACACTTAACTCCACTAACACCCACAGAAAATAGTGAGGAGTCCACCACTGAGAAGACCGACAGCCTTCCTAACGCAGTCAGCCCCCATCTGCTCCACATGCTGCATGCTCTGTTTACTTCATGTTCAAGTTAGGATCCAAATTCTAACAGACCATCCAATGCCACATTAACTTTCACAAGGAGAGAAAGAGAGAGAGCGCGTGTGTGTGTTTGTGTGTGTATGTGTGTGTGTGTCTGCACTGAAATTTAGGGGGGGAAGGAGGAATTGAAGTCAAAATTGACATCTGAAACTTTCAGCTGTGTCCCAGTTGCTCCCACTGGCATTCATCCCTTGACCAGGGAATTCGGGGACACCACATTTTTAAGAAGTCCCTTTTCACAGTGCTCATCAGCATCTCAGAATGCTCTCTTGGAGAGCAAAGTCAATCCTAGGTCACTCTTTCAATGTATCTTCCTTTGTACTAAATCCTACTTTCAAGAAAATTCCTGCTATGGTTCACTGGTGTTTAACCTATCATATAATATCCAGGTTTACTGTGTTAGAAGAAGCAGAACAGTATTAAGCTTTTCCCACAAGCCTGTGATTGCATTTGACCTAGTAACCTGTATTAGATTAACATTTATTCTACAACTGCACAGCAAGGCCTGCACCTTGGTGAGCTGCAGTTTATAGAGGACACTAACCATTTTTACAAGTGGAACAGGAAAAGGGAATTGAATCTGAGGGAGTAATTCCAAGCAAGTATGTTGCTGCAGCAGTTAAATTGTTTATACGAGGAGTAGGGGAATTACTTCTGTCTGACCTCTCTTTTTATCTGCTTAAAAGACAAAGTGCAGGTCTCCACAGCCAGGGCAAACTCTGGGGAATGCAGGCTTAAAATGTATAGGAGCCATAAGGCCCCACCATCCACCAATAAGAAGCAGCTTCAAAGGCGAGGCAGCACAGGAATGTAAACAGACTGAAGTTACTGGAATTAGAATGTTTGAACAGTAGCCAGGGTTCCAGTGTGCTCCTGCCACCCGCCCCCGTGCAGACCCTCCAGGTCAGGTGGGCCAGAAGTGAAACACAAGTTCAAAAAAGAACAAGCTTTTCTATCATGGATATTTTGATGGAATGGCCTCTTGATTTTCGTTGGCCACAGCTCAGTATGTGGGGGATTCATTAAGGAATGTGTCAGGCTTTGAGGGAAACTGAAGAATGACAAAGGATTGGATGAGATATCTGTTGGGGACGCTCCCCCCACCCCCCAAAAAAAGCTAAATCCACAAGGAAGCAATTACCAGGAACTAAAAATCAGAACTGTCTGAGCATCTACCCAACATAACAATGGGAGGAAGTCACTCACCCACATTATACAGCACCACGTAATGAAATCCAATTTATTCTTTCAGTGAATGCTGGATGCACCCATATACCCGCTGCAATGGTGGGGGAGTGTCCTTCTGAATGGAGTCTGAAGAGAAGCTGAGTCTAAATTATGGATTCATCCAAGAAAGTCCAATTGTCTCTTGAAATGAAGCAAGCAACAAAGCAATAAAAAAGAGAAAGAGCAATGTCCCTATGCTTGAAATTACCCAAAGAGAGTGCTAATGTATTCCTCTTCACGTCCAGGCAACTGTATTCCCTCTCATGAAAAAAAAAAAAAAACATGTGATGATGATTTCACAGTTCCAGGATTATTTTTCCTATCCACTTAACATGGCAACTTGGTCACTTGATTTTTAGTGAAATCTTCCAGAAGCTTCTGAGTACTCATTTGGGCTCATTAGAATTGCCTTAAAAGAGTTTATTCAAAATGCAATCCCCCAGCTTCCTCTCCAGGCATATCAACTCAGAGTCAGTGACAGTGAGGCCCTACTTTTGTGGTTTTAAACACTCCCCCCCCGCCCCCGCCCTGGTGAATCAGAAGAACCCTCTGAGTTGAGGACCCATGTTCTAGAATCCATGGAATGCAAAAACCTGTCCAAATGAGGGTCTTGGCAAGAGGTGTCAACTAGAGCTCGGTCACCACTGTTTAGACCCACCAGCAAAGCTGACCCTGTTTTGTTTAGGAACCAGATCAATTAAAGGTTGATGGAACATCCTCCCCTACCCACAATCGATAGATGCAATTCAGCAGCTGTCAGTGTTGTGTGCTAACTTGGCTCGGACGCTGCCCACCCTCCAAGATTTTCTTCCCATTGTCCACAGGGGAAGATGGGACTTGGAGATTTAGTTGTAAAACTGTCACTACTTGGGCCTCAACCCCAAATCTGGGATTTGGCAGACCATTTTAAGCCACTTCAGAACAACAACAGGAAGATACTTCTCAAACTTTCTATAGGAACATAAATAACTTCTATAACCAGACATCCGGAGGGGGGGTTTTATTTTGTTTTCTTTTTTGAGGGACAGAGAAAGAGTGAGGACAAGAAAGGGGAGTTTGAGAAAGGAACAGAGAGAGAAATAAACAAGGTGCACCTGGGAATTTTAAAAAGCAGCAAAACGAGTGAGTTCTGAGGCCAGGATAAGAATGGAATCTGCCCTCGGGATGCCACCTACAAACAGGCCTGAACACAGAGAGAAAACTGTTCAGCCGAAGCAATGCCTGTCAATACAATGATTGCTGGCCTGAAAAAGCAGTGCGTTCAAATGCCCTACTTTTAAGCCCCTCCACTCGAGGAGATTCCAGACAGCCAAACATAAAGACAGCTAAATGTAAAGAATGTAAAATGATCCAGGATCCTTCCCTCACCTGCCACTAAAAGATCCTTGGCCTTATTCTCCTGCCTGGTGCGTTTAGAACAACAGACTGAGACAAAAGAGGGTGCTTCTTAGGAACAGATAACCCTGCAGGCAACGGGCTACAGGAGCTCTTTCACCCAAGTTCAACTTAATCCCAGGCATTTAAAGTCTATAGGTATTCTCACTCATGCTAGCTTACCCTTGATGTGAGAAGGGCTAGTGAGAGAAATGTGAGAAGGATTGAAAAACATGAGCATTGGTAGAATAGAGGGATGCGAACCTTTTTGACATAAATCTTTAAGGTTGTGTCATTTCAAAAAGCCAATACAGGTCAACTCCTAAGGATACCTGTGAGCAAAACTGACAAATGTAGGTAAATGTCCATCTGTGCCTGCCTGTAGAGAGGCGATCTTTTACCTAGCTCTACCCATGTTTACATAGTAGGTAAGTAATAATGGTGATACGGAAATAAAGTACAGAGCATCTCAGAATTAAACTAGAAAAACCTTTATAGGTTACCCAATACAACCCCTTCATGGCACAGATGAGGAAATTGAGCCTAGGAGAAGGTAGAAGTAACTTGCCCAAGGTGACTCGCCACCTCCTGGTGACTGAGTCTGGGCTGGAAGCCCCTCTCCTTGTTCCCAGTCTGGTGTCCTTCCCACAGAGCTACACTGACTCCATGATGAAAAGGGAGAGAAAATATGGGCTCTCATTTTGCCCTGTCGGTGTTAGGGTGAGTCATAAAGCATCCAGAGGAGCCTCTCCATACCATGCGTGGAATTTCGAGTTGTCTGCTGTGTATAATGGGTCCATTTAGCCAGAGTCTCTAGTATTAATTACCTCTGTGAGGTACAATATGGCATCACACAGCTTTGGAATCTGTACCCTTCATTAACTGTTTCCCCATTAACCTTGGCTGGAATCACTTTCCCACTCTAACCGGTAAGATGTGTTCTATTTGTAAGCACTCCTATTTTCTCTTCGCAACCATTCTCATATTCTTATTTCATTGTAAATGGTCTTCCTCGCAGTAAAGTGCTATTGAACGTATTTACTATTTGCTGCTTAATTTTGTCCTCTTGGAAAGAGACCGATGTCAGCTCCAACAGTAGTTAATATACCTTTGAGCACACACTGTGACCTTTCTCCAGCTCATGCCTGACTTCATTCTCAGATCTCATTAAACAGCAGAAATTATCTTCAGAAAGAGCAAAACCAGAATGTGCAGGTTTTGTGCTCAGCTGCAGAGAGGAATTTGATTTAAATGGCCCCGCAATGGCACGCATGTAGGAAATAAAAGAGGATGAAAGTCCTGTTCTCTTGACAAACTGAGCAGTGTTAACACGCGCTGACCTGGATGTGGGGAGGACCTGAGTGAATTTTTTGTGCTTCCCGGTCCTACCTTGTGAGTTAAATATGGGAAGCTTCCCTCCATGTAAAACCTTGTTACTAGGAGGTATGACCTATGAATGAGCCCTTGGGATTTACCAGCCTCCCAAGAGACTTCTGAGGGAGTGGGACAGAGAAAAGAAAAATTAGAGGACAGAGGCTCAAGGTTGGAAAAGGTCAAAAACTCAAGAAAATCAGGCCTGGGAAAGACACTGCCCAGACCCTGAGTCAAATACAGCTCCCCAAACAACAAGGGTGAGAAAAGGTAATACTAAAAACAAATCATGGAAACTAAATGGGCAGATGGGTTGGGCAAGGGAGGAAACCAAAAATAAGTTTCCAAGAGGCAACCACCACCCTGAGATTTTGACCCTGTGCTGAGAGGAGATAGTGGGGCTAGAGATTTGGCTCAGAGTCACTAATATACCCAAGTTTTTCTAAACTCTATCAATCTCCCAGTTCCTGCTTCTGACTCATTGGATTCTGCCCCCTCCAACTAGCCCAGCCATCATTCTCAGGGCCTCGACATGGGTGATCCTTCCAAGCTCCTGGCCTCTCACTCCCCTGACCTCTGGTTGTTACCAATCCTTTTCCTCCATCCCCCTCAGTCAAACACTCTGTGCTCATATCCTAGATGAGTGACCTTCAGCTCTGGCCATAGATCTGAATTATCTGAGATAGTTTTTTTTTAACAACATAGGGGGCCTATACCAGACCAACTACAGTCAGAATCTCTCAAAGGGAAGCCAGACACCAGTGTTTTTTACCAGCTCCTCTGGCAATTTTAATACATAGCCACCTTTGAGAGCCACTGACCTGGATATTGTGGCTATCAATAATGACTGCAATCATACATTTTCTATTTTAAACACTCTGCTCTTAGAGGACGGTGTCTCAGTTTCCGGCTACTCACTCAAATACCCTAACCCCCAAATCCCTTGAGCGCACCGGGACCTCCTGCCTACTTATTTTTCAGTGTCTCTGCTCTCCTCATGTCCCCATTTCCCTCCTTACTCAGTTTCATTTTCTTTTTCATTGTCTTCTCTCCCATGGGGAGCCATAAATGCCGTGTTCCTTTCTGCTTCCATTCACCTTCCTGACCACACCCTAAACCTGCTTTGTGTTAATCAGGGGCTTACCAAGAAACAGAGAGACTTGAATGAAGGGACCATTTTAAAAGTGTGGACGGGTAAAGGAGAAACAGGACGGCGAGGGAAGCACCCCAAGGTTAACAGAAGCAGGAAGCAGTTACCGCCCCTGAACCTGAAAAAGTAAGAAGAGGGACCCAGAAGCGCCGTATCTCCAGAAGTAGGCCACGCTATAGGAGCTGGGGCTTCCCAAGAGGAAGGAGGGTCACTGGAGAGGCAGTGGGAAAGGACAAATAGGACCTCACTGGCTCCAACCCTCCAGACTCCTGCCTGCGTAGCCATCAGCCAGACACAATCCAGGTCAAGAAATCCAATGAATCATTCCATAAAAGTCAGCTTCCCAGGGCATCCAGCCAGGTAACAAAGGATGAAGAATGGGTCAGAATGAGCAAATGAAGACTACTAAGCACATGGTTAAATTCCACTTCCTACTTACATCTCCTTGGCAGCCAGGCATAGCTGGGAAAATTGCACAGCCTTGCAGACTGGCCAGCCTCACCTGAAGCTGATACTGCGGACTTCACATGGGCCTGAAACACAACCCAGCAGCTCTCTTCTATTTGCAGGTAAATGCACCTTCTCACCATCTTAGAAGACCATTGGTCCCCTTCCCCCACCTCACTGACCTTGTCACAGCTAACTCACTTCCCCACCAAATCCACCGACCCTTCCACATCTGTTTGTCTTCTTTACCACACCTTCTATCCCAGAGATCATCTGTCCCCCCTGTTATTCAAGGCCAGGCTCTCCACTTAGGCACATAACTCCATTACCCTCAACTACTCAAAAAATTTGCTTCTGGAATTACCTTCCTTTTCTCTCTCTTGCATCATAAAACAAAACCAAACAATTTTCAAAAGCCTTATATGTACACCCAGTCCCACTCATTTGGCAGGTCCATGACTGTGCAGAGCATATTAATTATTTATTTGTTCTAACATCATCTTGGGATGCTCTTTCTCAAAATATTTTATGGCTTACCCCTCTCCTTTATTCAGGTCTCTGCTAATATATCTGTCACCCAGCCTCCCCTGGTCATCCACCTAAAATAGACTTTGCTCCCACCCTGCCGTTTTCCATCCTGGTTCCCTGATTACATGTTCTTCATAGCAGTTATCACGATATAAAAATCCTGGGTATGTTTAGTTATGCTTTCGCTCTTTTGTAGCTCCCAACAGAATCTATTAATAAGTTCCACAAAGATTTCATAGTTCTTGTTTACTACTGTTACCTGCAGTACTTAGGACAGTGTCTGATTAATGACAGGCTTTCAATGGGAGGAAAGAACAGAGGATTCAAGCACTGAGGCCCGGTCGGTGAGATGATCTGTCTGCTGCTCCAGCAGAAGTCACACTCAGAAGATGAAGTGGCTGAGGTCTTGGTACCCTAGGAATAGGTCTTTATCCAGCAACTAGAGTATAAGCAAATCTAGAGAAAAGGGCATACCCAGTGAAGATTCCCAAGTCCAACTTCCATCCTGTTTCCACCACTCTTTATTGTGCCACTTTGGGCAAGTCACTTTACCTCTCTGTACTTCTATTCCTTTATCTGCAAAGGAAGAATGATCAAAGAAGGGAATAGAAAGGCTTTGTAAATTTTAAAATATAAAAATTCTATGAATTATGTGAATTGCTTCTTCAGAACTATTGGGTCCATGGATACTTTGTATTTTTCAACTATAGTATTTTCTTATTTTCAATTTAAATTATTTCCTTAAAAAATATGGTTAAGAACATTATTTATCACATAGGCATATGACTCATTATGGCATTAGTATTTAATATAGCATTTAATCTCTAATTTCTGAATTATGAGCATGTCAATTTCTGATAACCTAACAGAAGTATAAAACTTGTGGTTTTTACCCTAAATATTACAGAGATAAACTAAGAAATAAAAATATATGTGAGGTTCCTTGGTTAAACAGCCAAGTGGGAATAGGGTTTAGGTTAAAGAGGCCTGTTTTCCATTTCTTCCACCTGCCACTAGAAGTCTAGACAATGCTGGGGCCCTCAGTGATGTGAGGTGATTCAACTTCCAGGCTATGTTCTTAAATGGAGAAGACTTCCTCCCCTCCTTCTTCCATCCTCTTATAGGGGTCACACACATGGGGGAGCCATGCTGGACTATTCATATAAGGGAAGTACCCATTTTCAGACATGGTCTGAAATCCTCTGGTCTATTTTATATACGGGGATTTTTTGAGCATCTAGACTAGCCCTTCTCAACTTGATATCCTCAAGGAGTTGCAGAGGTCAATGAAATTTGGAATTACCCATCTCTGAGAAAAATAAATACTAATAAGGCAGTGGTAAAGTATCAGCCATCAGACCAGGGGCTGACAAGTCTTCCTCTCTGGACCTGCCAATTCTTGGCCATATAACTCTGAGATAGAGATCTGAATAGTAGCATAGTGATGTACAGAGCTCCGAATAGTAGCATAGTGATTGTTACTTCATTAAACGCTCTTGAAGAGTCAGAGTTGTATCTTTATATCACTCCTTGTATTATTTTTCTAAATAATAGACCTCACTATTTTTATCTGGTTGCATTCCCAGTCTCCTCTGCACCAAGGCATGGCCATATGAGCAAGTTCTGGACAGGAGATGTAAGCAGAAGCGATGTATTCAACTTCCAGGCTGCATTCTTAAATGGTGAAGACCTTCTCCCCTCCTTCTTCCATCTTCTTATCTATGTCACACCCATAGGGAAGCCATTCTGGCCTATTCATAAAAGGGCAGTACCCTAAAGATGGAGGAGAAGAAAATAGGAGAAGCTAGTTCTTCTGTTAACCTTGTAGGACAGAGCTCCATGCCAGATCTGGGCCTCTTATTTCCTGGCTATCACAGGAAGGAAAAATAAAGTCTGTTTTGCTTTTGGGGGGCAGGATCTCTGTTATGTGCACGGGAATGCTTATCCTAACTATGCTAACTAAGGATAGAAATGGGAGAGCATTGCCTCAACCCCAGTAGTCCTCCAACTAAAAACTCATTCCCAAAATCAGATACTGTGGTGGATAAATACAGTCACAAGGTAAGCTCTGTGCACCACCTTTCTCTAGCATTCTAGGCCCAACCCTTCCTTCACCTCAAAAGGGGAGGAGCCATTGGAATAAGGCAAGTAAAATAAGACAACCCCTCTTCTTTCTCTGTTTGCTCTTCAAGCCCTGTTGGAGCTGTCTACCTCCAGAACCAGTTGTCATGGCCAGGCCACACTGTCCTGCATCCATGAATGGCCTTGGGAATATGATAAGCTCTAATGAGGGTGGTTTCTAAAGTTGGCAGCTGAAACAAATCAGGGCCCCTGTTTCCAACTATGCACAACCCCTATGCCAGCTATAAGAGGGCTGTACCACTCCTCACACCTAGCATACCTCCCACCCCTAGCTACATACCAGGGCTCCATTCTCCTACATATCTCTGCCTCCAGAAGAGGTTTATTCCAGAAAGGGGGTACCCATGAAAATATAATGCATTTTGATAGAATTCTAGCAAATTTCAAAATAATTATGCTATACTCTGTAAAAATGTTATTTAAAAATATCTTTGCAATGTTCTTTGATAACCATAGCGTTTTCCCAGGACCATTCATTTGGATAGTTGAAATCTCGATCAGATGTGATGATCCAGAAGGTACATGTGTGTCTTCCTGGACACTTAGGGCTCCCTGTTAAAAAGACAGAGGAAAGCTCCTGCCCCAGTGCAGATATTGGTGATCAGATCAGCTATCTTTCACTTTCCTAACTCATTTCTCCCTGCAACCTTGCTCAAACCCACCTTGGAAGACTCCAGATTATTCAGGCAGCACAGAATCTTGGAGATCATCTGACTTGCTGATTTTTCTTGTTTCTTGATTAAAGTTATACTTAACAACAATCAAATCTTGTGTGGAATACTAATCTTTAAAACAAGTAAAAGCAGAACTTCATATATACATATATATATATATATACACACAAATATATATTTCATGAGTTCAAATATAGCATATGTAACATAAAGTATATCGCTGACAAGTTTGAGGAAACTGATTTGATGAACATAAAAAAGTTGAAATAATCACCATCATGTTGTCCTCAGCATCTGATTTATTATTTTATTTTAATTTACTTGCACAATCTTTAGTGATTCATCTGGCTAACTAGCTGCCAACAGTAATAGTTTTTGTTTTGTTTTGTGTTAAAACAACTTGCTTTACATCTTGAGAGTTTCTTCTCAACTAAATTTATCCAGAAGCTTGTAAGAAAAGTAGTAGGAAATATCTGTTTCAGAGTCGAATTGTTAGGAACACCTAATCAATTCTTGAATTTCTAATCATAAAGTCAGAATGGAAGCATCCCTTCTTGCTCTAATGTAATGTTTTCAAGATGTGAGAGTGTTAGCTGTGGGTGCACAAACAAGTCTTATGCCACCAGAAGAGCAAACGCCAAATAAGCTTGATCTGGCACCTAACAGAGTAAGGACAAATGTTCCATGGTCACAAATTCATTTATGTCATTTTGCCAGTGGAAACACCCAGAAGTCATGTCAGAAACTAAAAGAGACAGACAGACAGACAGGTGTGGAATATCAATATTCCTCATCAGATATGCACACTCACAAAGTGATATTTATTCTGATGTTCATTCCAAATGAACCAAACAGTACATTTCAACATGTTGATGTTTCTAGCTATGTGAAAATGTAAAACAAAACACTTTTGGATACATATTATTTTTATTGCAGTGTTTTAAAATATATATGCTAAGAGAAAGTCAACTGAAAAGTTTATAGAACTTCTAAAACTCTTTCATACTGCCCCCTAGGGTTTTATGAAACTGAGTCTGAGAATTATTCATGAGGTCCATGTAAGAAGTCTTAGTCTAACAGGTAAATTCAGTTGCCTGAAGTCACTTGAAAAGCTTATGACAGGACTAAGGGCTGCATTTTCTGACATGCATTCTAGAATTCATTTTCAGCTGGTCAATCTGCTTGTCATGAACAGAAATATCCTTCATGTCTCTTATCCAAGAGAAGGTTCCAGATAGGAGCCCTACATTCTAGGGTCCTAAGGGAAGAACCCATTTACATGAATATGTCCCAGGAATACTTGACTATGACTATGAATGCTAAGCCTCTCATAATTCCCCAAATTAGGAAAAGTATAAACTCCAACTTTATACCCTAAGATTAGGCACTCTCTTTGTTCATAAACTGCTAGCGATGGGATAACTAGGATGTGACCATCTCATAGCTCAAGGGAGGTGATTTTTAATCCATGGTTTTCTATGTTGAACTTGATCTCCAAGCCAAGTGGTGACAGTTATAGTACTCTGCAAAAGGTATGGTATTAGTTTGCTAAGAGTGCCATAACAAAGCACCACAAACTGGAGTACTTAAGTAACAGAAATTTATTTGCTTGAAATTCTGCAGGCTGGAAGTTCAAAAGCAAAGATCAGCAACATTGGCATTCCAAGTCTTCTCTCTGTGGTTTGTAGATGGCCATCTTTTCTCTGTGTCATCAATAGTCTTCCCTCTTTGTGTGTTGGTGTCCTAATTTCCTCTTATAAGGACACCAGTCACATGGGATTAGGATCCACCCTAATGACCTCATTTTACCTATTACCTCTTTAAAGCCCTTATGTCCAAATATTGAATAATGGTGGGGGCTTAAAACTTCAACACATAAATGGAAAGAACCCTGATTACCCAAAAGCCAGGCTGTTGATACCCCAAATAGGACAATTAATAAAGCACTCATCATGCTTTATTTTCATTTTATCTGCTTTGCCTTTAAATTTACATTTAGTAACTTAAAAAAATACCTACTCCAACTTCTTCTCTTTTAACTAGCCCTGTTAATTTTTTCTGCCTTAACTATTAAAAAACTACATTTTCAGAGTCAATGAAAATCTCAGCAACAAACTTCATTCAACCACGTAATTCTCAGAAATGACTTCCAAGCAGCTCAGCTCATCAACAACCCAGATAAACTCAATTTTACATTTCAGGGGATCATAAATGACCAGAGAAATGTTCTCTCTACATGGAGGTTGTTGGTTGTGTTCTAAGGCTGTGTATTCAAAATGATGTGTGAATCTAGAATGTTCCCTCTTCTTCATTTGGAGATCACCTTCTCAGAAGCAAATACTATAAAAAATGTTCCTCCAGGGGATTGATAAGAGCATCTGTTCCACTATGACACACAATCTCTGACATGGATACTAGAAATATTTAGATCTCAGCAACAACAATGGTCTTCCCAACTTCATATTTCCCTTTTCCTCTTCTTGTCCCTGGTAGCAATAAAAACCACATGGGCATTTGATAACATTTGTTTTCTTCCTGAAAGCATTTCCCAGGGGACTTGTGTGTTTCCCATGGTCACTGTCCTTTCTCTTGGCTTTAGAGAGCCCATAGTTTCTGGATTAATGACAATAAAGAAAGAGTTAGAGAAATTGCAGAGTATCCTCTCAACCTGGTCTAAGCCCTGTAGCTGACGTTTGATTGGTCTTGGGTGGAGTGAGGGATATGAGATTTGATCAATCCCTCCTTATTCCAGTTTGCAGTGAAACTCTCTGAGCAAGGACAGGCTTCCCTGAGAATGAAGTAAAACAGCAGGATAGAGACAGTCTGGAGCAGGGATGGAGCACTGCCATAGTATAGAGCATATTGATGCCCCAGGGAGGAAAACTAGCTAAGAATACATAAATTCAGAAATCCATGAACCCTGGGGATACATCCCACAGTCATCTTCCCCTTAGCTGTCTTTGAATCAGTAGTGGTTGCAACCTGTAAGACTTATTGTAAAACTACAGCAAATCCAGTACCCCTCAGGTGTGGGGATCAAAAACCTTTAGAAGGCTGAGGTAAAATAGATGGCTGCTGCCCTACAGCTCCGTGGACAGCCAAACACTCTCCTCTGAACTTTATGAGAGCATTCATCACCCTCTTGTAATTAATCTTTACATCTATCTCTCTCCCACTGGATTGTGAGCTCCCCAAGGGCAGAATCATCACTCATTTCTGTATCTACAGTGCTTAGCTCTGATTCTGGCACAAAGAAGACTCTTCATAAATGTTTGCCAGTTAATGGATGGATGGATGGATGGATGGTGGATGGAATGGTGGATGGTTGAAAGAAGTGATCCTGAAGTTACAAAAGCCAAAACTGAAACAAACAAATAAGAATAACAACAAAATAAAACCTATCTCCAAATCTTGGATTGTAAGAACAAATCCACGCACTACATAAAGAATAAAAAATCCATGTTGAAAGCCATTTTCCCCCAATGCTATTCGAATAGTCTCACTTGAAATATCTCTGCTAAATTTAATCAATTTACTTTGATTTATTGTCCAACATGGTCCAAAATCTTTCCAAACAAGATTTTAGGTGATCAGATGTTGCTGGAAAGACCAATTTCCCCTTTAGCGTCAGGATGGCTGCGTGACGCCACAACAGAAAGACGGAGTCAGTAAAGGGAATGGGTTAGGGAGGAGCAGTCTCAGAGGTTAAATTGGTGAGTCTCAGTGCCAGTGACCATTGCATCACCTCTAGCCCCACTACTCAAGGAAATTCCCACCTGGAAGAAGAATTCCCCAAGTTCAATCCACTTGGACCATCCAAGAATTTATATCATCCACTCTTACCCCATGGGATTAAAACTGTAGGAAAATACAGGCACATATTTAAATCCCAGGTACCTTTTATATGGAAAATTATGGAAATCCTGTTTTAGAACAAGGACAACATTTTAGCTAAGAGGAGCCGGAAGTTACCACTGGTTACAAATACTAGTTTAATCCCCTGAGGATGCTTTCTTTTACTCATATCCCTTTTTCCTCTCTTTTCTTCCTTTCTATTCAACCCACCTACTTTATTCCTTTCCCCATGGCCTATAATTTAGTCCCACTATTGGAACCTACAGTCTCCACAGACCATATTTAATTCACCAATCACCCTTAGAACAAAAAAAAAAGTTCTGACCTCTGGCCTAAACACATAAATATTCATTGCTATTTATTTCCAAGGTCACTTTTCTGAAGGGTTTCTCACATTTCACTGTGGCCCAAATATGTTCTATGAATCTCAAGAAACCCAAGAGATATGAGCCCAGATGGGCCAAAATATGAAGCGCAGTTCCTCAAACCCTCCCACAGCCCACCTTCATCACCTCCCAACCTGTGCACAGGGACCCACCGGAACCATAATTTAGAAGGAAAATGTGGTTTCTATTAAGGAGAACCGTTGTCTCATGTTTTGGAAAGTTGTTTTTCCTTCCTCTTTTCCCCAACTTCAAATTAAATCTGCACTTTTGTGAAGAAAACTAAATGAAGGCCCTTTCCATGTGAGGAGAGGAGAAGCAAATGATGGCTTTATTACCCTGCCTGTGAGCTCACACTTCATCTACACCGACTTGTGAATAATGGGAAGGGAACAATGGAGACACGAGGTCTAATTGCATTTTATTGGAAACACATCTGTGCGAATTCCAAGCTGGGAGCATGCTTCTCATCTCTTCTACTGGGAAAATGGAAAAGGAACTCCCAGAGGCCTCATTTAAATTTCATGTATATCTCAGAAAACTGTGGATTTCTTGGTCAAGTGTAGAAAATGGAATCTGAAGAGACAGCCTGAACTAAAAAGAAAATGTTATTGTAATGATGTCTTAGCATCATCCAACTAAATTTCAGGAAAATAAGGTTTCCATCACAGCATCAGAGGTGACAGCCTATCCTGCCAGCTCTTGCCTTGAGCAATTTTGTATGATCTATGTGGATTCTGATTTGTAATTAAGCAGCCAATAATACCAGCAGATAGAAGGGGAGACTGGGAGTGGAGAGGATAGCCTGACTTTTTCAATAACAAACTAATGTTCCATGTTAACAGGAAACCTTTCTAAACTCCATGAAATCAGACTCGACTGACTCAAAGCCAGCTCAGCACCGTCTAGCACTGAAGCACTTGGCATCTGAAGGTGTGCTCTCCTTACCTACAAGAAAGGCTCACTCTGGACAGAGCCCATGTTTGTATGTCCAGCATATAGCCTGGGGGACCAGCACAAGTTCAAGCCATGACTGCTGGCCTAAGAACTAAGTATGCCTCCTTTAACTTTGTTTAGCAAAACAAGATTGGCCAGAAATGATCAGGAAAAAATTCCAGTGTTAAAACAAGATGGTTCGTGGGAAAGTACATATTAGAATACCACAAAGGAATTCGAACATAAGAAACTACTGTTCTGAATAGATCCTATGGTCCCTTGGGCTCTAATATGTGTGTACTTCAGACATTTGAGAATTTAACATTGTTCAAAGTCATCACATTTTTCAATTATGTTTCATGTGATTGTAACTCAACTCCCAACTTTAGAACCAGACTTGGGAGTAGATGTATTTGGGACAGTTTTTGCAGTAGACCTAAGAACACTGCAATAGCATGCCAACAAATCTTAAGAATAGCCAGAGGTGCTTCAAGTCACTATCCTTTCCTTTTAGATCAGCTTTAAATGTTAGTGAGATGTTAAAACATGGTAGGGGATTCCGATTCTAAGAGACCAAAGGAGTACACAGAGTGGGCACAAAAACCACAGAAGCTGGTCTAGCTGCCCACTTGTAGGAAACCACCTTCACCTCCCCATCACATGGGCAGAGATTAAGTGGCGAGCTACTTGCAAAATGTTGGGCTGGACCTCAGAAAGAGCCAGATAGGAAGCACAGTCTGAGTTCCACAATGCAAGAACTAATACCCTTTGGAAAGAGTAAGAAGAAATCAACTAGAGATCAGAAAATTAGTAATCACTGCTGGTCAAGCATGTCAAAGATCTGAGAACAGAATAGCAGAGAAACTGTATGTTCATTTGCTAGGGCTGCCATATCAGAACACCAAAACAGAGGGGCTTAAACAACAGAATCTTACTGTTTCACAGTTCCAGAGGCTGTAAGTCTGAGATCAAGCTGTCCGCAGGATTGACTCTTTCTGAGAGCTGGGACAGAATCTGTTCCACATCTCCTCCTAGAAGCTGGTAGTTTGCTGACAATCTGTGGCATTCCTTGGCTTGTTGAATAATCATCCCCATCCTGCCTTCATCTTCAAATGTTGTTCTTCCTCCATGTGTATCCGTATCTGCGTCCAGATCCTCCTCCCCTTTTGTAAGGACAGCAGTCACACTAGATCACCCTATTAACCTCATTTGAACTTAATTATCTCCCTAAGAACCCCATCTCAAAAGAAGGTCACATTCTGTGGCACAGGGGCGTAGGAATCTGACATATCTTTGATGGGCTGGTTGGAAGAAGGCGATATACAGATCAACCCCAAACCAACAAGAAGTAAAATGATCCATGGTCTAAAGGATAGTGCTGCAGAGCCAGGGGACAGGACTCTGGTAGAAAGAATCAGAACCAGCAGTAATTGAAATCATGGCCTAGAACTGTGCAAGAGTCCTCTAAATATTAGCCTGCCCTGTCATCTACCTTCCACACCACTGCCAGAGGGATGACCATGGCCTTTCCTATACTCAGAACCACCTGTGGCCACCTCATGTTAGTTTAAAGTATAGAAAGGAGGTCTATTTGGTGGGTCAGCTGTATTCATTCTACAGATTAGGAATCCCAAGCCCAAAGAGAATAAAAGACTCGGCCAAACTCTTATTTTCCAAACCAGGTCTCAGATCTCAGCCCTCCCCTTAGCATTTCTGGCTCCTTGAGCCCTGATTTACAGAAAATTCTAACCCAGATTTGTCAGACTCACTCAGCACAATAAGGTAATCACAGGACAGCCTACTTCCTCCTTTAGTCTAGAAGTGTTCCCTAGAATGGGCCTCAAAGGTATAGAATAAATAGAGGTGCACTAGCTGGGAACTCTCTGACTTCAGGAAGAACTATGCCTCAGTAGTTATATCTCTCTCTGGGCCAGCTGCCCCCAGAGGACACCCCAGACTGCACTTAGTGGGCAGGAGGAAGGCACGATGCTGATGGAGTCAGCCACAGCACCACAATCCATGCAACTCATCACGGGCTGCCCCCACTGGGCAAATCCGCATAGGAGAATCACTGTCCCGTGACCAGGTCATGGCACACACCCTGCACCAAGTGCCCAGCCAATGCAGACCCCAGGGTGCAGGCCTGCTTTGGCCTCCCCAGACTTCCAACCCAGCTTTACACACAGAAGGGGTGGGCCTTCAAAAACGCTGGCTGGTCTTTCCTTTTTTGCACCCCTCACCTCATCTCCCACTTACCTTTTCCCTCTGATTTTTGCCTTAGGCCTGCTATTTCTCTTGAACTGAAAATCAGGACACATGATCTGGCAAGCATGATTTCTAATCAGGGAATCCATTCCCACCAAAAGTCTCACTCAGGTAGGGATTGTAACCATGTGAAGTAACACAATTAATGGCTTGTCCCTCCTAAACAGAGGACAGAAAAACAACCAGAAGCCGAAAAGAAAGCCAGGTTTCAGGGACAGATACCATTCATTCATATGTGCAAGGAACTTTCTCACACCTGAGAAATAGCCTGAAGCTGCAGGCAGTGCACCAGCAGGACAGGCATAGAGGGAAAGCCAGGGCAGCTGCTGGCACCCACCCACTTTATAGCCAAATCCAGCCCACAGTCGGTAAACGCATTTGTTTCTCATTCACCTACTCTGTGAAGATGAAGGCACCACAAAAGGCAGAGAGGACTCTGTTCTGCTGACTGGGCTCCCACACAGTCCCCATTCAGAGGCCAATAATTAGGCTAACTAAATCTTTTAATCTCAAAATTGGAAAACATGCCTTCACATGGATCTGTAAATGTTAATGACCAATAAAACCAGCTGTAGCACCACATTTGGTTCAGTTTATTAATGTGCTATTTTAGAGGAGTTGAAGTAAAAAGAGATTCCATTATCCAACTTGAAAAGCCCTTCTCTGTGTGCACGCACTTAGACAATGCTTTTATTCTACTCAGATTCTCAATTTGTCCTTTCCTATTAGGGCTTAGTTTTTCTTGTTGTTATTATTAATGCTGTTGTTGGTTTATTTTTGTTTGGTTTGCTTGTTGGGTGGGTTTTGGAGTGTGTGTGTGCACACATGTGTGTCTGGCATCATTTCAGCAAAGATGAGTGCTCCAGAGTGGCCAAGACTCCTCCAACTCAGCCATTGCTTCCCAGAACTCAGACATCTTCCTCTACTTCTTGACAAAGGTCTGCACATACTGTTCTTGACTCATTGCAAAATTGAATAACTGCCAAAAAAACAGACATTCAGGGACTGCACATCTAGAACTCCTCAGCAAGGCTTATCAAGGAACTGTTCAGCCAGGCATAGCTTACAAATGAGAATAATCCATTCATTCTTTCATTTAGCAAATACCTAAAGACCTACTATGTGCCAGAAACTGTTCCAGGTACCAGAAATACAGAGCAGAACAACCTGGACAACACTTGCCCCATTCTAGGTTGTTTTAAGTCAATGAGATATGCCATAGACATAAAAAGTTTAATAGAAGGTTAGGCAGCAAGAGGTGCCAAGAAAAACATAACAAGGCTGGGTAAGGAGGGAGACAGTGATAGGATTGCTCTTTTAAATGAGGAAAGTAAGGAGCAGGGTTGTTAGTAAACAACAGTAGGAGCCACAGTTGGTAGGCCCCTATGGGCCACTGAAGAGTCTGGAGAATTGAAGAGAGTTTTACAATGCGATGCACACTGTGAAGCAGGGGAAAGGAACAAGGACAGAAGCAGGAAGATCAATTAGGAAGCTACTGCAGCAATCTGTAGGCAAGAGATGTGATGGTAGCTGCTGGGGTCTGAATATTTGTGTAGAACCAAAATCCATGTTTACATTTTCATTCCTAAGGAAATGATATCAGAAGGTGGAGCCTTTGGGAGGTGATTAGGTCATGGGAATGGAGCTCTCACGAACAGGATTAGTGCCCTCATAACAAGAGGTCCAAGGGAGCCCAGTCATCCCTCCTGCTAAGTGAGGTTACAGCAAAAACGTCAGCTACCCAGAGAGTAAGCCCTTATCAGACACCTTGGTCTTGGACTTCACAGCCTCCAGAACTGTGAGAAATAAGTTCTTGTTCATAAGCTACCTAGACTGAGGTATTTTATTAAGTATCCCAAACACACTAGTACAGTGGCTTCACCTAGGTTAGAAGTGGTGGAGAGAGGATCATCAAGAGTAGTCCAAACAGCTGGACTACCTGCACCTTCCCACGGTAGAACCAAAACTGACAGATCCGAATGGGACAAAGATCAGAGAAGAAACAAGAGTGATCCAAGATTTAGCATGACTTTGTGTCTTTTAGTTTATAAGATACTTTCACACACATTGTCTCACTTAGGATTCATAAGGACTTTGCTTCTCAAAGTGTGACAAGCAGACAAGCATTATCAACATCACTTGGGAGCCTGATAGAAATACAGAAACCTAGACCCGGAGCCCGGATTATCCATACACGTCTTAAAGTTTGAGAAGCACCAGTCTAAGTGGCAGGAATGGTGAGGATGGAGGTGATGCAGAGGACTGAACAGTCTCCTAGAGGTTACATCATTTGTTTAAGGCCACGTGGTCAAGATGTAGGGATTCTGGCTGCAAACCCAGTGCACTTCTACCACTCCATGCTTTTGAGATATAAGTTCTTGGAGGGCTCACAGCCCCCAGGGAACCAGAACCCACACTACATAACAATTATCATCTGAAATATTATAGTTTCACTGGAGGTCACAATTTAGGGATCACAGGATAAGCTTCAGAGAGGATGCCAAATTCAAGTTGGTTATGAAAGTGAGTAGAATTTAGAACAAGAAAAGAAAGGAGAGAGCTGCCGAGCAGACAGAAGTGTGTATTTGTGTGGGTGCACATGTGTGCATGTGTGTGCGTGCATGCACATGTGTAGGGATGGGGAGGGGGAAGTCACCAAGGAGAGGAGAACCACGTGAACAAAGCCCAGAGCTCCCCCTGACACTGATAAATCACCCTCCCCATCACATTCTGCCTACCAGACATATTGATCCTGAACTAATCAAGTAGAAAGAGTCATTGGGGAAAAAATAACCGGCTTAAAAAAATAAATCCCCCTCACACGATTACTCCTCCAGGAAGAGTGAGCTGTGCACGGCTGATGGCAAATTTGTCAAAGGGCAAGGTGGACATGCAGCCGGAGCAGGGGGAGGCCAGGATGTGGGAGGACGAGCCCTCCCAAAGAGGACCAGGCACCCGCTGCTGTTTGCTTTTTAGCTTGTATTCACTGTGCCTGGCTCCAGTGTAACATCTGGGCTCGGTGCAGCCCTGATTTAATAATGTGTTGGGAGCTGGCATTTGCTGCAATCCCGCAGCAGCAGTAAATAGTGGCAGAGAAGATGTGTACCAGACCTAATTTGCCCCCTTTTTGTACTTAGAAAGGCGCATTAATATTTAACATAAGAAAAATAATTCATGTAGATTTGAAAGCAAAATCTATGAAAAGGCACATTAAAAAAGCTGGGGGGAAATGGGTCTGTTTCAGGAAGGCTCGATTTTCCCCCCTAACTATATTAAAACTCATGATTTATCCTCATGGAGGCAACCTAGGCAAATTGCACCCACCTGCCTCCTCCCATATTTTGGTTCCATGACTGTAAACATCCCCTAACTTTCCATCCAGGCCTGTGTTTATGTATCATCAGTTTGTAGCTGAAGATTCAGCAACAGGGCAAAGGCAACCCCTCGTTGTGTTGAGCAGAGAGTTGGGAGAAGCTGAGACTCATGTCATGAACATCCTTAGGACAGCTTTGGGACCGGAGTTCGGCCCCTTCCCTATTTCTGCTAACTACAGAATAGGTGTAGGAAAGCTGGGTGCTCGAGGTCCTATAGCAAAGGACCAGTATGTGGTGATACTGGTCTGGGTGGGAAACAACATACCCCCATCCAGGGAAGGCCCCGGGAAAGTCAGCAAAGTACATCTCCAGTCATTCTCATCCTCCTTTTGATAGCAGGGAGCCAGCATCCTCCTCCTGCACTTTCAGCCTGAACCTGACTCTGGGACACCCTATAGAAGAAGGAAGTTCTATCCCTGGGCCTTTCCCATCCTCTCTACACCCATTCACACCTACCTGCTTTATGTCCTTTTGCTGCAGGAGCCTGCTCACAGCAGCCCTAACTGACAGCGGCCAACTAGTCCCTTCTGTGTGATCATCGTCTCCTTGATGTGACATCTGCATACACATATGCATTTTACCAAGGGTCCTGCAGACACCTTGCCTAACTTCAAGGGTTCTGATGATGTGACTCTTAGCCACGTGTCCAGGCCTTTGTGCCCCTTCACTTGTACCATGCACAGGGGTCTGACTCGGCTTCCATGAAATAGATCCTACAAAGCATTGCAATGAGTCTCAGCCAGGGACCTCACACTATCTCCTGTCATATCGTATCAACACCCAACAGGGTGGCTCTCACTGTTCTGCTGCACCAGTGTCCTATCTCTCCTAAAAAATCACTTTCAAAAAGTGCCTTACACTCCTACAGCTAAGGCCCAGGACATGTGCCATTTGCTTGGAGGAAAACTGGACAAGGTAGATGGGAAAGCAGCCTGGTGGGTCCCACTTGCCCCTTTGAGGCAGAGAGCAAATCCCCAGGGTGGACAGAGGACAGAACCTCAGCTCAGGAGCGTTAACCACAGAGTGTTTAGCCCTTTCCCAAGCGGGCAGGAGGAATTCCCAAGCCACACCAGCAGGTTTTCATTTGGCCCAATTTCACCTCATTTCCTCTAAAATCATTACTGTGATGATTTAATGTTCAGGGCTGGGAACAACACATCTTTCTCTTTCTCTCACTCCAGGAGCCGCCCTCCCTTGAGAATATAACTGAGACCTCAGCATGGCGGGCCAGAACCATTTAATAAACGTAAAGCAAACATTTTTTTCCATGTAAATAATGTAATTTTTGTGAGGAAGGGACCCTGGACTTTTTTTTCCCTTATGAATAGGCCCATTATACGCTGCACCTGACCAAGAATTATTTTAGAATTGTTCTTCCCTGAGCTTTCTACTTAGCAAATATTTCCTGATACTAAATCACCATAAGCCACATTTTATGTCACTGTGAATTTGTTCAAAATAAGTGTTCTATCCACTTCCTTGGTTTCTACTTGGAAAGGTCCCTCAGTAAAGATTTGGCTGTTGAAGAGTGGTTTCTTCTTTTGTTGTTTTTTGCGGGGGGTTTTTTGTTTGTTTTAAATCTAGGGGGATATTGATGGAAATGACCCAGGAGATAGGGTAGGATTTAAAAAGAAAGAGAAAAATCAGAATCCCTAGGAGTTTCCACCACAAAAGCAAAGCTTATTTAGAATTTGCTTATTTCCTAAAAACTAACAGGAAAGAAAGAATTGCACTTACACAGTGGGCCATTGTCCAGCTAGAGACCCAGTGGAACAATTTGCAGGGTCAGTCTCTGCCACTAAAAAAAATAAAAGAAAAAGAAAGAAAGAAAGAAAAGAAAAAAGAAAGATACTCAGGAGGAAGCTACAACTTCTCCGGGGGTGGGGGGGGGCAATATCAGTAGGTGACCACACAGGAAAACTGAGTATTAATTATCCCTTCCTGTGTTTTATATTTTCAGATTTAACAGACATGGTGTAAGCCAGACATTGATAAAAATGACAGGAAATATTCTTAGTCAATTAAATCTCCACAGTGTCAGGCCTAACATCTGTTCTATGAACCCCGCAGAAATGTGTAACATTAATATTTAATAAAAAATCGCCCTGGTTTGGACTCAACAGCCACTTGACTCTGTTCTCCCAGGACATTCAGTTCGGATCTTATAACCTTACAAAATTTAAATACCTATGTCTCTCAGGCTCCTGCAGCAAAAGGACATAAAGTGGGTAGGTGTGAACGGGTGTAGAGAGGATAGGAAAGGCCCAGGGATAGAACTTCCTTCTTCTATAGGGTGTCCCAGAGTCAGGTTCAGGCTGCTAATGTCTTTAGCATTCAGAGATCTGCTCAGAGGAAGTTGTGCTTTTATTCTTACTGTGCCACACACCTTCCAATCACACCAGGCTTCCCCATAGCTTCTCCTCGGTAACAGTAGCTATCACAGGACAGGCCCTGGGCCACAGTAACCTACACAGAGAGACATGGTGGGAGGGAACTGTAAGCTCCATATTCCAAAGCTTGGTGCCACCACCTGACCCTTCTTGTGCTTCCTGGCACTTCACTATGTCCCCCGGGAAAGGTTGGGTTCACCAGGGAATCTTTAAAACTGCCTTTTTCTTCTATATCCAAGCCAATGAGATGGTCTCCCAAATGGTCCCAATGCACTTGGCACTTGTTACCTCTGCTCCTGATATAGGTCCTCCTTGCCATTTGCACTCACTACCTACACTCTCTCAACTGGGAGCTCTAAGAAAAATCCACTGGAAAGACTAATATACTGTGCTCCTTCACCCTGCCTTCTCCTCTCCCTTTCCTTCCTCCTTAACTGGAATTTCTATTGCTGAGCCACCTTAGGGCTAGCCCCAGGCCACTCATGGCAGCCCCAGGATTTCCTGAGGAAATATTCCACTTCCCAGAGTGATTCCAAGTACCTCTCCTTTTTCCCAATGGGCCTTTGGGGAAGTCACTTTTCTAAAATTAGTGTTATCCCTCCCTTTCCAGCCAAACATATTTCCTGGAATCTAAGGCACAGATTCGAGTTTAGGAGGATGGGTGGGAATTGCCAAGGCCATCTATTCTCTTGGGATAAGATCAAAGTATTTTTCTTGGGGAGCCTATCTGAGATGAGAGGAAGGATGAGGGTCACACCTGGTGGAGACTGGCACAGCTGAGGAGAGAGAAATGACACTACTTCAGGTTCAGGTTTTGTAGGAAAAGTTAATAGGCCAATGTACATCTAGCTCCTCTTCCCTCCAGGATTCTGGTGAGTGGAGCCAATCTACCCAAGGATTAGGAGTGAAAGGATATTACTCCATTTGTCTTATTAATACCTAAGAAAACACTCAGTCATCCCCAAATACCAGGCTCTCTGATAAAGCTGGATGGGAGAGCACAGCTTGAACTTGGGGACAAAATAGCAGCTTCTTTCTCCATCTGCCAGTCTGGTCCTTAAGACTTGTCTATAGGGGGCGGAGCCAAAATGGCGGACTGCAGCCAGCTTTTTACAGAAGCTCCCATCCAGAAGGAGGCTGAAAGGACAGAAGTTTAGCTAATTAGCTGATGGTTTGGAGCAGAGCCAAGAGAGAAGATTGAGGAGCACACTTCAACCTTCCTGAGGCAAG
>CAUYQV010069776.1:0-18935 GCA_963574575.1 Galagoides demidoff
TCTTCTTTTTTTTTTTTTTGTTGAGACGGAGCCTCAAGCTATCCCCCTGGGTAGAGTGCCATGGCATTACAGCTCACAGCAACCTCCAACTCCTGGGCTCAAGCGAGTCTCCTGCCTCAGCCTCCCAAGTAGCTGGGACCACAGGCACCTGCCACAATGCCTGGCCATTTTTTGGTTGTAGCCATCATTGTTGTTTGGTGGGCCCGGGCTGGGGATTCGAACCCTCCACCTTAGGTGTACGTGGCTGGTGCCTTAGCCGATTGAGCCACAGGCGCTGAGCCTTGTCTTACTTCTTGTTTGACCATGTTGCCTCCTGTGAGTGCAGATTGCACTGCATGGATGAGCCCTGGCTGGGAAGTCGATAGATCTGGGTACCAGCAAGCTGTGTGGCCTGGGGACTTTTCTGGACTTCAGAGTGTTCATGTATACAGTTATGGAATGGCAGAGAGTGCTATGAGTTCACCAAACTCCATCCTCTTTCCTTCCTGGATACTTAGAAGGAAGTATCCTCCCAGCCTTCTCCTTACACCCAGTTGGGACTGTGGAATTGATCCCTAACTTGTGCCATGGCAGTAGTATAGACCTCCTGTGCATCCCCCACTTACTGTGTCTCTATGTTGGAGAGATATAGGGGATTCAGTGGATGATGCAGAAGCCCTGGGAGGAGGTGAAGCCATATTATGGAAGGGCCCTAGGTCCCTGGGTGACTGTGTGGAATGGAGCCACCACTGCACTGAACTGTGAAATCAGTGAGAAGTAAATCTTTGGCACCATTGTCATGGTGGTTGGCATAGAGAGATGAAGAAGACTAGATGAAAACTTTTTCAACCGTGTCACACAGGGGCCCTTGTTGGGGATGGAGGTAGAGACAGTGGACAGATCTGAATGCTCTGATTCCTGCTGACAAATTGGACTTGTTGAGATTTTACTTGAGAGAATAGGTTCCAAGGTCCAGGGGATATTGAGAAACATAGGACAAGATAATTTCTATAACTCTCCTCGCTCTCAGTATTTGAGTGATAATGAAATCTAGCCCAAAGTCACATCTCTGCTGAAGTTCCCTGTACCATGTCTGAGGTCCTCATGCATTTGGGTGGGCTACGCTGTACAGAGACTTAGAAGTACAGATGGTGACAAAACACTGTCTTTGGACCACACCATGTTCTCGTCTCTGCCTCCAAGGAACTTAACAGTTTAGTGGCAAAAAAACAGGAGCCATAAATTTGAGAAAATGTTCTTATTTGTGCAAAAATGCATTGGACTAGAATGTGGGAGATTGAGCTCTGCTCTGGCCCCCTAACTAATTTGTTGACTGTCCTGGGTAGGTGCCCAGTTTCCTCAACTGTAATATCAGAGAACACTGGGTACATTCAGAGCATCTCTTCTGGCTCCTCTGATGCTATCATCCACAAAGCAGCTGCATCTAGGTTGGTGTCCAGAGAGATTGTGACACCTGTGTGCTCAGCTGATCAAGGACAAGTAGGCTAAAGTACAAAAACATTCTGTGGCTACAGAGACCACCTCTGTCCTATACTGTGCCCCTGTAGAAATGTTTTTTCTCTGTTCCAGAGAGTACTGTACTGACATAAGCTTGATTGCTTAGTACAGTACTTTGCCAGGAGCTGGTGGAGAGATAGGGTGGCCATGGTCTTGTGCTTCAGAATCACCTTAACAACGTGATTTAAGGCTCCTTGCAAATTTGGCGGTGGAATAGGGTGATGGTGCAAGGTCTAGCTTTGGTATTGTCAGACAAATCTGACTTTAAATCTCAGCTCCACAACTTACTTGCCATGTGACATTAGACAACCTGTTTAACCTCTCTGAGCTTCAATTTCCCCATCCTTAGAATGGAGAGAAAATTAGAGGTCAAAAATAAAAGGTTATTATAAATATTTATTTGAGACAATAGGATGCCATATGATGATAATGATACTAAAATTGATTTTACAAATAAAATTATTATCATCCTTACCAACAGCTAACATTTCTGAGGCATCTATCATGTGTCAGGTTTGGGGTTTGCATTTTATTTGCTTTATCTCCTTTCATCCTGAATGAAGTCCTCTGAAGTATGTACATGTACCACATGTGCAATGTGCTAGGAGATGTTCAGTAAGTGACCGATTTATTTGCTCACCCATTCATGCATCTATTTGCTCATTCTACACATCAGTTTTGAGTTCCTACTATGTGTTACATTGTGCTATGTGCTTGGCTTCCTGGAACTTGCAGTCAAGGGAGAAAGATAGTTATTGAATAGTTAATGATACAACTAGTGAATGTATTACAATTGGGCTGGTTTGAGAATATGGAGAGGTGGGATCTGAAATTCATCCAGGGAGATCTGAGCAGGCATTCTGGAGGAGCTTGCATAATCTGGTCCAGGAAGGACAGGTGGATCTCAGTACAGAGACACTGGGAGAAGGCATTCTAAGGAGAGGCCAGTGGAAGCACAGCATTCACATTGGAAGCCAAGGGCATGTTTAATGTTTGTCAAGGAATCTTAAGATGAGAGGTATATCAGAATGGGCAATGGACAGAGGGTCTCAAAGGCAGGGCTAAGCATGAGCTTTATGTTGTAAGCCAATAGAATCACCTTGAACCTTGGAACGACATTAGAGGGAACTCTCTCTTCAACGGAGATAGCAAGTTGGTTGAAGTTCTGGCTCAGCCACTCCCCAGAGGCATAACCTCAGGTGGGTTTCCTAACTCTTTGAGCCTCAGTTTCTTTAGTGAGGACAATAGTGCCTACTTCACGGGATTGTAAGATTTAATCAAGATGGCATATGAGAACCTCCATTATAAATACAAAGCTCTATGTACTTGTAGTGACTCAATATGACCATTCCTGCTCATTGGACTGGAAGTTTGGACCCATGACCTCCAATGTTCCTTCTGGACCTGAATTCCTATGTTCAGAAAGAGAAGGAAAGTCATGCCCACGTTATCAGCAATGCTGAGTGCAGGTGGGAGAGCCCCACTCCACGGGTAGATCTGGACATGGAGATCACGTGTTCTTCTTGACACCATAAAATATCTTGTATTCTGCAGAAAATTAGAGAAGAATGTTGCTAAATATTTAGAGAAAAAAAATCAGAGACGTTTCAATTAGCTTCATTTAAGTAATTAATTAAACCAACCAACTTTTTTTCTCATTGTTGGTGTAAAAGTTCCCTCAGTATTTCTTAACCTTGGAAGGGAAACAAATGTCACTGCAGCTCAGGGGGGACTAGAATAGAAGGTGCCGCTGTGAACTTCTTTCTGTTGTAGGACGTTTCCTTGTTGGGTCACCAGGAAGACATTTTAGGCTGCTCCGGAGGAAGGCCCAGTAACAGGCACATGCTGTGACTGCCTTTTTTTTTTTTTTTTTTTGGCCTGGGCTGGGTTTGAACCCACCACCTCTGGCACAGGACTGGCGCCCTACCCTTTTAAGCCCAGATGTGACTGTCTTAATTTGTCGATGAAACACTAAATACTAATGCATTAATTCAAAAAGCTCTCAGCAACACCAGGCCCCCATTTAGTCATTCTCTATTGTTCCAATATGCTCTAAAGCCTTTTTTGGATGGAGAGGGGGAAGTGTAAAAGTAGTTGACTTTTTTTTTTTTTTTTTTGAGACAGAGCCTCAAGCTATTCCCCTGTGTAGAGTGCCATGGTATCACAGCTCATAGCAACCTCCAACTCCTGGGCTCAAGTGAGTCTCCTGCCTCAGCCTCCTAAGTAGCTGGGACCACAGGCACCCGCCACAACGCCCAGCCATTTTTTGGTTGCAGCCATTATTATTGTTTGGTGAACCCGGGCTGGAGATTCAAACCCACCACCTTAGATGTACGTGGCTGGTGCCTTAGCCGATTGAGCTACAGGAGCCAAGGCAAAGTAGTTGACTTTTAAAAAAGTAATCTTTTTAAAATCTGAGTTTATTTTATGAGTCTGAGCTCATTCTTGCCTTTAACTGACAGGCTCTCTCCAACACCATGAATACCAAAGGAAGGGATTTAGTGCTATCTTCAAAATATACAGCTTTGTTTCTTCCCATGAAAGCCCAGAGTTTGTTCACTTTTGAATGCTTCCTGTTAACACACACTGATGACATCCAGTCCTTGAACCATGTTTAATTGAAAATGGCAAATAAACATTGCCCAGCCAGGGCTCCCATGGCCGGCAGCTATTGGACTCATTAAAAGGAAAAATGACCAGTTTTCTGACTGTCCACATAAGCCTTTCCGTATGTAATGTGGGATGTCGCATTTGGAGTTGCATTAATTTTTTATCATTCCTTGGTAATTAACATTGTATTTCTGCTGATAAACCCCATCAATATGGTGATTTGATTAGCAAAACATAAAACTACTCATTAAACTCCAATTATGTTGCTCAGGTATAATTTGATTTTGATTGGTTCGAAAAATGCTGTTGTGTTGCCTTTTCCCCCCTACACCCCCCTTTAAAACAGCTAGTTAAGTGCTACATTTACAATGCTAGTGGTGATGCAAAGCTTATTTAGCAAAGGGCATTCCCTATCATGTTTACTAAGAACTCAATGACATTTAGTTGCCAAGGATGGGGATGACATTTATGGAATTGTCAGAAACTTCCAGACAACTCACCCTTCCCAGGCCTGGTGGGATGCCTTCAGGGTGGCGGAAATCACCTTTAAGGAAGTAAGGGGTCCAAGAATCAATAAACAATGAATTCTTTCCATGCTAAATGAGTAGAAGTGAGTTTTTAAGGACTACCAAATTGGGGCGGGGGGTGTCAGTGGCATCAGAGTTGCATTTTAAAACTTGATTTTGCATTTATCTCTTTGGAGACAAGTGGGTGCACACGGATCCTCTTTACACAAAGAATCTGACTTGGGTAAATGAGCAACAGAGGCCTTCTCCCAGCTTCTTGAGACCTGAGAAGATGTTGGCATTTTGAATATCAGTTGAATTGGCCCCAAGAAAAGGAGGGTTTGGTCTGGGATGTCAAAATGTACTCTGAATGTTCAAATTGTAATGTCAATGTTCAACTAGTGTGAGTTTGCAAGGCTAGGGAAGGGATGCTGCAGTGATGAATTTATTCATTACACAGATATTTATGTGACATCTGTAATGGGCCAGTTGCTAGGGATTTGAGGGTAGATGAGACTGATGAGGCTGCACTCTCACTGAACTTGCATTCTAGTGGAGTAGAAGTCATGGCCCTTGTGGAATTCTTCCAGTACCTGCTGTTCTTTGAACTTGCCAAGCACACTCCTGCCTCAGGGCCTTTGCACAGGCGGTGCCCTCTGCCTGGAATGCTCTTCCAGGTACTTACCTGGTTCACTTTCTCAGCTCATCAACATCTTTGCTGTAAAGTTACCTTCTTGTAGACATTTTATCTGCTTGACCTAAATAAAATAGCAGCCTTCATATGTCCTGATCTCACCCTAAATTGTTTCTTCACAGCACTTAACATGACTGGATACAGTATGGTTTATGTTTGCTTCCTTATGTTCACTCATTGAATGAAAGTTCCCTGAGGGCAGTGATTTCATCAGGCTTATTGTCAATCCCACAGCACAGGCATAGTGCTTGGCACTTAGACAGTGCTCCACAGCATTGTTAAGTGAATCAGTGATGTGAACAAGTAAGAAAATTTCAGGTAATAAAATAAATCAGGATCATGTGAAAATGATGGCTGATGGAGGGAGCCCTTTAGGTAAAGTTGTTGTGGAAAGTCCTTTTGAAAAAATGATAGCGGGCCAGGTTTGAATGATAAGAGGAATGTAGTCATGCAAAGAACCAGACGGACAACATTCAGGCCATGGAACAGCAGAGGTAGAGAGCTTGAAATAGGAACAGCTTTGGATCTTTCAAAGAACAGAAATAAGTCTGGTGCAGCCAGCAGAAGGTAGCAGGAGAGGCTGGGGTGGGAGCCAGAGGCCAAGTCATGGGCATTGTAGGTCTCCAATCCACCAGCAGGGGGAGCTCTGGGAAGCTCATTACCCACTCCCCTCCTCCCATCCCCGCAGTGTGTGGGCAGGTGCATCAAAACCTGACTTCTGGGTTGTCCCAGGTAGCTTCAGCCCCTCTGTAGAGAACTCTTGTTTTCTAGCCCTCTTTGCGCCCATGATGGTTCTTTCTTGGTTGTTCATCATTTCCAGCGTCTCTGAGCCTCTCGAGTGAGTGTCCGTGCTTGCTCCTTTGTAAACACCATAAAAATCTATAATATTGTCCTCATCTTTGAGCATTTGCTTGAGTCCTTCTTTCTGTTTGGAATTTTCTCCACTTCTGTCTCTGCCTGGAAAATATCTACTTCAACCATAGGTCTAAGCTCAAATGTCCTCTTTTCTGTGAGGTCTTTGCATGGATCACACTCCTTCTTCCCAAACAAATTGCAACACTTTTTATAAAGATGTCTTATAAATTTAAATACATCTAAATACATTTGATATATCTATTATAAATGAGGAACTAACATGAGAAGTCAGATATGATTTGGAAGTCATTTGAGATACCATTTTTACCTATTAGGTTGACAAAATTAAAAAGGGTTGGTCTGCCTAAATGCATGTACTGCAGTTTCCTGGTCTTATCTGCATCGCCTTTACAAGAAGTGTGAGCTCCCTGAGTGCAGAAGCCGTGTCTTTTTTGTCTCTGTACTTTGGGGGACTGTCACAGAGTCAACACATAGGAAATGGTCGATGACTGAGAGATGGACCCTTAGTCAACACCGGCTGGCATGCAGTGGACCATCACAGTGGGTCAGGGAGTGGTCCACATGGTGCAGCAATGAGGGATGCATTTGCCATAGGGAACTGAAGAATAATCAAGAAAACCAACTCAAAGTCTTCACCACTGTCCTGTACTTGTGAAGGCTGTTGGTGAAAGGGTGCCTGTCCCCTCTGTGTGGGACATCTCATTTCATCAGTTTTAGCTGGTCATCGCTGGTATTGAATCTACTAGTAAACTGTGGTTTTTTGGGTCAGTCCAGCACATTTTTCATCTTCCTTCTTTTGGCTTGTTGGAGAATTTCATCCCAACTCTGTATGGAATTTTTGGGTCCAATAATTCTAAGCTTCCAGCATCATCATCTATAAATATAATCCTTTTAGAGATAATTAAGGTGTCTTGTCCACCTAGTTGTAGTGATTAGTTTGAGGATATATCTGGAGAACTAGAATCCTTCACAGGCCCTTTTCTGAATTTAAATACATCTACATGTGTTTAATAGATACATTTTATATAACTGGAATGAGGAATGAACATGAGAACTCAGATACGACCTGGAAGTCATTTGAGATACCATTTTTATCTATCAGGTTGACAAAACTAAAGAGTGTTGGTCAGGTTGTAGAATATAACTTTCTTACATTGTTGGTGGGAATGTGATTTGCTGCACACTTTTTAGGGGATAATTTTGTTAGATCTATCAAAGTTTTAGTTGAATTTATTCATCGAGCCAGGTATTTATTTGTTAGAAAATTTCCCTTAAAATATGCTAAGAAATAGATACAGGGAAATTCCTTGGGGTATTGCATATACGAACACAATCCTTAAAACAACCCAAATGACCATAAATAGGAGTAAATTATGGTATCCACAATATAATTCTTTCCAGATGATTAAAAACGAGGTAGATGCAGATGATAATATGGGAAGAGCTCTAATACCTATTATTATGTTTTTAATTGCAGAAACAAAACCAAAAAAGGAAATATCCTAATTATTCATTAGTGGAGGACAATTAACCATGGTTTAATCATACAACAATGGAATACCATAAAGCAATTTAAATACATCTTTTATGGATTGAATGTTCGTGTCACCCCAAAATTCATTTGTTGAAATCCTAATTCTTAAGGTGATGATACTGGAAGGTGAGGCCTCTGGGAGGTGATAATGTCATGAGGGTGGAGTCCTGATCAATGAGATTAGTGCCCTTGTAGAAGAGAACTCAGGGTGTTCTCTCACCCTCATGAGGACACAGCCAGAAGACACTTCCTATGAACAAGGGAGTGGGTCCTCACTAGAAACTGAATCATCAAACACCTTGATCACCAGACACCTTGAGGTTAGACTTTGTAGCCTCTAGAAGTGTTACAGATAAGTGTTATTGTTTAAGGCATTCAGTGTATGGCATTTTATTATAGCAGTCTGAACAGACTAAGATAATATCTTAGGTCTATCTGTACCAAAATGGATGAATTACTATAAATATGTTTATTTTGAAAAGCAAATTCTAGGAAGATATGTTTGATATTCTCTTTATGTAACATTAAATATATACACATAAAACCACAATATATTATTTATTAATATAGAGCCATGGAGTACAATTACAAAAATGTACATGAGGATTATATACACCATCCTTCAGGATCGGGGCTACTCCTGGGGAAGGGATAGGATGGAACTTGGAGGCTTTACCTGTACCACTGAAGTTCCTTCCTTCCTTCCTCCATTCCTCCCTCCCTCCCTCCCTCCCTCCCTCCCTCCCTCCCTTCCTCCCCTCCCTCCTTCCTTCCTCCTCCCTCCCTCCCTCCTTTCTTCCTTTTCTTCCTTCCCTCAGTTCCTCTCTCCCTCTCTCCATCCCTTCTTTTTTTTTCTTTCTTTATTCTTTTTGGATCTGAAGCAAATAAAATAAGGCAAACATATCCTAAATTTGGATGGTACATACATGGATGTCTGTTATATTATTTTCTGTATGTTTGAAAAACTTTGCAGAAAGCCAAATATATTATGTTTCCCTTTTGAGTAAGCATATGTTAGTATAGATGCTGGTATCAGTGTAAAAAATTTTGTTTTCTTGGTGAGATACACATGGAACTGTCAGCAAAGTGTAGCTTTAGAGAGAGATGAGGAGTCAGGTTTGGGGGAGAGACAGAGATTTTTGCATTTCATGTAATTCTTTTCTGCACTATTTGAATATTTAAAGATATGTGTACTATATTATCCATCCATCCATCCATTCATTGCCATATGTATACCTAACAGAGGTTATCTAGATTTGGGGGTTATAGACCATTTTTGTTCGATTTAAATCTTTCTAATCAAAAACCTAGTCAATGTTACTTACATGTAATAGTCATTTATGACTGTTGCTTTTTAGAAGTTTATAATTCTTTTTTTTTGTCTCTTTTTTTTTATTAAATCATAACTGTGTACATGAATGCATTATAATTCTTCTTTGACAACTTGGCACTCTTAGGTTTTGACAAAGCTTGGTCCTGAGGTTGGAAGAGATTTTGTTAGTTTGCTTTGTGTTTTAGAGGGCCAGAAAGACCCCCTTGAAATGATCAATCCACCCCATCCTTTCAGATGAGGAAACCAAGTCTTAAGAAGGTTAGAGTGGAACTAACATGATGCTTTGCCCTCTGTGAGGCCAGTGTGGTGCGTGCACAGCGCCTCTCCATGGTCAGAGCACATGCCTGAGATTGGGTAGTAGAGGGAGAGAATCAGGACTGAGTCCATTTTCCAGCATCCCAATGCTTCCGCAGGGACCGTCTGTCTTTGCCTCAGCTCCCCGCATGGAATAGGGAGCACCCTTTCCACTATGTGCATCCATGCCTCCCATGTACGGGGGGTCCACATGGAAAGGCAGTGAGCAGGTAGCTACTGCTGTTGCCGCTTACACTCCAGAGAACAATTCCAGGAATTAATAGCTTCTAATCCTGCAAGTGAGGTAGATACAGCACAGCACTAGATTCCAAACTGCCAGGCTCAAGTCATTGTTCTTATTTCATGAATATGCTTATAAGGGACACAGTCTAATCATGGCCTCCACGATGCTCCCCTGCCTTCAGTGAAGGCCCGCAGCCACAGGCACCTTCCCAGACTAGGGAATGAATGAAGTCAGTGCAATCTTTAAAGCACCTCCCTGTGAGACAACGTCAACACATAATCAGAAAAACTCGTGAGGAGTTCTGCTACCAATTGCTTTGGATAGCTTTAAAAAGGAAAGTACCAAGGATCAGATACTTAACTGTAACAATCTTTCATTTTAATAATAGCCTTTATGTACTACAATAAGAAGTATCAAAGTCCATTAAATATAATGGGCTGATCCTTCCAGGGATATGGAAGCAAATGAATCGTTCTGTGGAGGTAGTTTAGCACTCCCAGGCTTTTAAGGCTTCACTTTAGCTCTTTGGTGGTGGCATTTACAAATGGGATGGTTCTAGCCTGTCTGGCTTTTTGTTCGTGTTCTGGGGCCAGCCTGATGGGAGGATGCTCCTGGGGTGGGGGAAGCCTGGGCCAGGCTGCAGAGGCTGGGGTGGGAAATGGCACCTGCCAGGGAGGGGGGAAGGTCAGGTTGGGAATCAGTTCCCATGGTCACGTGTGAAGGAGAAGGTGAGCAGGGAAATGGGAGGACCGTTGGGGGCTGGGGAGGCAACCAGAAGGCAGGGCAAGGGTGTGGGCAGGGAAGGAGGGGGCAGAACCGAGCTGGGGGCAGTGTAGGAGGATGCAGGTGGCGTGAAGAACTGCTTGGCCTGGGGTGTGTGAAAGGCACTGGCCTGGCTTGGCTTTGGGGTACAGCCACACTTACTTACCTTAGGAAGCCCTTCCAAGGGTGTATAGTTCCCCTTTAAGCTCTTAGGACTCAGAGGCACTGCCTCGAAACTTAGGTGATGCCTGCCCTGTCCCAAGGAGGACATGCATCACCTTCCAAAGAAGAGCTCCCCATACCTGGGGCTCCACTCACTCTGCACCCCAGAGATCACCTTTGACTTTTGAAAGTGTCACGGTGTCATTATAGCTCACAGCAACCTCTAACTCCTGGGTTTAAGTGATTTTTCTGTCTCAGCTTCCCAAGTAGTGCCTGCCACAACACCTAGATAATTTTCTACTTTTAGCAGAGATGAGGTCTCGCAATTGCTCAGGCTGGTCTTGAACTCCTGAGCTCAAGGGGCCTACTTTGCACTTCTTACTCTAAGTTATGAGGCAATAGTCCCCAAATCCTGCCCACTCAACTGCCCCAAGGCCCTTCTCCCCTTGGATTCCTGGCAAGCCCTGGGGATGCTCTGCGACCCATATTCCCTCAAACTCCCTCGCAGCTCACTGGCCATGGCAGCCCCACAGGTCTGGGGTGGCCCTGGAGAAATTGTTCTCTCTCCTCCTGTCCAGCAGAGTGGCCCAAGGTCTCTGGCTCTGGGATGGGACCAAGTCTTCTTTGTCCCCAGCCCTTATCATGGCTCCTTTGTGCTTCCTCTCCTCATGGATTTGGTGACCCTTGTGGGATCCTGGGGCTCTGGTCTTACTATGAATAGCACAAAGTTCCAGGGGAAGAGAGGGAGGATGCCTTTCTTCAGCGGTCAGGAAAGGAGTGTTTCTCAGGACAAGGCACAACAATCACTTGGGGTGGGATAAAAGAGTCTGAAAAAGGGACGGGGAAGGGGAGCACCAGAGATACACTGGGCTAGTGGCAGCTGGGAGCCCTTGTCTCTCACCAGCAGCTAAGAACCTCAAGGAGCAAAGGGCAGCGAGGGGAAGCAATGGCCAGAACTGGATGGGGCACTGGTGCTCCAGGCCACTGGCATGAGGCTAGTCAGCACAACTTGCAGCCTGCTGGTACCTCCTACCCTCCAAGCCCCACCAAAGCCACGAGCAGAGTGTGGTTCAATGCAAGAGCCTCCAGGGTGCAGGGCAGAGTGTGGAGAATACCAGAACAGAAGGTCCCTCACCGTGGACTCCTCAGGACCCAACGCAACCCAAATGGATCCTAAACAGCTCTTGAGTGTGTCTCCCCAGAAGAATCCCACTCAAGGTTCAGGTGGCCCCAAAGTCCACTCAGTCACCCTAGGCAGGGACTGGGAAGTTATTTAGGCCCCTTTGTTCCTTTCTCACTCTGAGCAATCAGCCTCTTGCCTGCATGCCTGTCATTTTCTATTCACTCTACCTGCATCTACTCCTCCCCAACAACTTCATGAGACGGGAGAGCAAGGTATGATGAGGGCAAGTCATTTGCCCAAGGTCACCCATCCATCCAATGATAGGATTTGAACCCAGCATCCACCCACTTATCCACTGGGCCACCCTGCTGCACAGATTGGCTCGCTCTTCCGAGGGATGCGCTGCCTCCAGCCTCCTTCCCTCCGAGGGCACATCTCACATCTCCCTCCCTGCTCCTGAGATGCCCTGAATCTTTCAAATGTGTCTTTGCCTCCTATTTTAGGCATGATAGTTGTAGGATCTGAGAAAAACTTTAGAGGCTTTAAACATCAAAAAGATTATGATGGTTTCTTTCCACCCTCCCATATATAATTAAAAGCAAAATATAAATACATAAAATAAGAGTAAAAAATGTCAGGGAGTCCTGATTTATCCTCGGAGGTTTACTTTGATGATTCGGGAAGCAAATATCAAGTGTAAAATTCTTCCTCCACGATTTCTCCTCCTTGTTTTGGAGGGGTTTCCTGTTTAGTTGGTGTTCAGTTAAGTTGCCTGCTTCATCTCTCCATGGGGTAATATGGTTCTGGAAAGAGGCATACAAAAGCATTTCCCCCCCTCCTGAAAAATTGTGTATGATGAATCCTGCGTTAGCTGACAGGAAAAGTTGACTACCTGGGTCAATGCCAGATGGGTCAGAAATCGGGGGACAAAAAAACCAGAAACAGAAGAAAGGGTATTTTCTGCGTTCAGAAATCTCTGGAAACGTCTGAACTCACCCAGGGGTTTAGGGGTGGAATGTTTAAAATTTCTGTTAACCCCAGACCCAGCTCAAGTTACAGATGGGGAACAACTGTCAATGCCAAGCTCCCTTCCTCCAAGTTCCCCCTGTCTGGGTGAGACAGTTTGAGAGTGTCCCCTGAATCTTACAGAGTGGATGTGTGTTGCATCCCAGGATCCCTAAGGAAAATGAACAAACTTTGTTGCAAAGCTGGAAGGTGGTTCCAAAGTGCCAAAGTACTTTGCAAAACTGCTGTATCCTGCAAGGATGTGGGGGCCACTGTTCCGTCCCCTCCTCTGCCAAGCTGAGCTAACCCCTCTCTCCCTATGCTGGCTTTGTGTGGTCCTGTGCACAGAGATATAATTATTAGTCTGACTCAGGCGAGGGCAGGGATAGAGCATGACTCAGTCCTGCCCCCAGCATCTCTCACCGTGATGATCACATGGAGGTGCTCAGGAGGACGGTGAACCAATCACAGAACATAGCATGTTCCTGAGCCTGTATCCAAGCATTCCAGGTTGCCCATCTAAGAATTTTTGAGGCCAGAGGATGAGTCCTAACTTCTGCAAAAGCTTCCTGTAAGGAGATACCTTCATAGTCTGAAAGTAATTTGGGGAGATGTGGACAGTTTTGCTGCTGCTTTCGGAGGGCCGATGTGAATGAGGTCTTCAAGATGGAAAGGCTTGAATGCTTTCCATACTGACCCTTGGACTGGCCGTCATTTGATTGCTGCATGAAGAACTGAGGCCAGGAAAAAAATGGCTTCAAATCCATGAGGCTGATTTTCCTTCATTATGGGAATGTCTTGGAAATGTTCCCTTATGTGAATGCGTGTAGGGAAGGTGAGTGTACGCAGGAGGGGATGAATGGCTAAAGTATTTGGTTAATTGTTCTTGTCCTTAAAGTAACTACCAAAAAATTTAATAAGCTTTACTTCTTTGATAGAATAAGTTTTGGTTTACAAATGAACAGACTATGCAGAGTTCCCACGTGCCTTCTCTGTCCCACCACATAGTTTCTTAAGACTTAGAGTAACTTTTTTAATAGGGAAACAAAGCCGAATGTTCTTGTCAAAGGGAAACCTTTGGTGAGGACCACTGATGCAAACAGACCACTGTTCATACTCACAAATTTCTGGGTTTTTTTTCTTTCTTTTTATCAAGACGCAGTAGAAAACCCACAGATCTATGAGTAACTTGCTCATTTATTGTCTTCATTCACTGACAAGTGTCCTTCGATTTGAGCATCCTCCTTGCCCAGGTGTGGGTAGTAGGCCCTGGGTGGACTCATACTCAAGTCAAGGACATACATACATAGGAGCACAGAAATGCCCAAGATGGAGAGCATCCAGTCCAGCTTGGTGGACCAGGGAAAGTGTCTAAGATGGGACAGATCCAAGAGAAATACAGCAGAAGGGCTCAGCAGGACTTCCTGACTATGGGATGTGTGGGAAGTGGAAGGAGGCATCCTTAAAAAACAAGACCTTGGACAACTGGGTGGATGGCATCCTTCCCAGGGGCACAGGTTAGCAGGCTTGGAGGGAAGGAGGTGCATTTGGCTTCAGGGACATGTCTTACAGGTGCCATTGGGACTGTGAAAACAGGCATTTGGCACTGTTTTTCAAGGTCAGAAGAGAGTCTCTATTCATATTTTGATTTGGAAGGCATTACCTGATAGATGGCTAGTGGAACCGGGTGAGGCTGCCAAGAAGTATGTGTTGAATAGAATGACACCAGAGTAGGTGAGGCTGGACTCTGAGGCACAGCAGCACACATGCAGGGCAGGAGGATGAAGAGGGTAAGTGAATGGGCTGACTAGGTGGCCTGCAGTGGTAGGGGCAAAGTGACAGATAGTGCAAAGGCCCCAAGGAGAGTGGTGGGTTCTCCTGGGCATATGTACTGATAGTTCTAGAAACAGCCCAGGGGAGTCTGAGACTGTTGAGAACCCCTGGTGGGGACATTGGACCCTGACCCACCTGATGACCCACAGTTCATCAGCTCCATATATCAACAGCGAAGTCCAGCAAAATGCCCAGGGATGGAACCAGGAGAGGGTCCTGCCAAAGACCAGCCTGAGTCCTCTTCACAGCCCTGCAGGTAAAAGTGAGAATGACCCTGAAAGACTGGACAAGGAGCTGGTTTGCACCTCTAAGACTGATTAATACTTTCTAAGAGTAGAATGTGAATGTTTTAACACAATAACTAAGAGAATGACATGAAGGCTACATTAACCAGTTTGATGGAAGTGTTTTGGATTGTGTGTGAAAACACCACACTGTACCCCAGAAGTGCATTAATGTACACAGTTACCATTCAATAAAAAAAAAAAAAAGAAAAAAAAGACTGATTAATAGGTCATTGGATTACAATTGGTCTGAATGCAGTTTACTTTATATTTATCTGCTCTACCCTTGTTACCCAGCAAGCTGAGAATGGGCCCCCGAGTATGGGTCATTGCTGTGTGGTGCCCAACAAGCCCTTCTGAGCAAGGTGGCTGCGTCCACATTCTGAGTGGGAGTTCTTCTTGAATGCTTCTCCATCTATGGGCAGGTTGGCTCTGCACTCAATGTCCTCTAAGCTTTCCTGAGGCAGGTGCCTCTATGGTGGCTGTATCAAGAGCACTTGCTCAGTTTCTGGAGTGCGCGCGTAGTAATAACTTACAGAGTGAGAACGTGCCCCTGGGGGCAGTGCTCCAGGTTCCACTGGGGGATCATTCCTTTCTTAGGGAATTCTATCCTCCACAAAGTAACCATTTCTTTTGCAAAGCGTTCTAAACATTATAGGGGTCCATCTTCATTTGGAGCCCTAATTAGACTTATTATGACTCTTATCTAATTTTGTCCCACTAAACTGAGAATGGAAAATTCTAGTCTTCCCTTTGATGTTTCTCCAGCTCTCAGGTTCAGCCTTTGACTATTTCTTCTTCATGGCTCATTCCTCAGAGTTAGGACGAAGCTCCCCAACAGGAAATTCACAGATATGTTTCCAAAAGGAGTATTCATCTCTCCTGACCAGCTTACCAAGCCCTGCCCAGCCTGAGTATCTCAAATGCTGAAACAGTGGGGCAGAAAAGCAGGAGGTGATCCACTTAAAGAGATGTGGGGGATGAGCTAAGAGGACGAAGATCCACTAGTAATTCTCCAAATAAAAGAACCTTAGTCCTCTCATTAAGCATTTTTGCTTTTGAATGTGGACAGGGCTTGCGACATCTCAAAGTAGGGCTGTTGCACATTCCGCCTTCTCTCATTGAGTAGGAGTGGGTGTCCCAGAAATCCATTAGATACCAGCACAAAGGCTGCCACTCAGTAAACCACGATAGTTTTTATTGAACAGCTGTTTTTTGCCCAGCAGGTGCTTCGGACTGATCAGTATAGAAGAGGAGTTCCTGCCTGGAGGGAGTCTACAGATCAGCTCAGCAGGCAAGGCTGAGTTTGAAATAATCGGTGTCTGGCTAAAATGCTCAGATAGGTTGAGGGAGGAGTGGAGCCAGGACAAACTTGCATCCTCAGTCTCCTCTGCAGTTATGGAATGCTTGTGGCATGCCCAGGATTTTGCGCCTTTCTTTGAAGGCCTGCTTAGCCCTCTGTTCACACCCACGTGGTGTCCCACTCAGAGTTTCATCCCTTCTACATGGCGCATGTAGCACACCTAACAGGTGCTCTGGAAATGTATGTGAAAAGAACAAATGAGAGAGAGGGAGTGTGAAGGAGAGAGAGAGAGAGAGAACCATCAAAGAATGAAGCAAAGAGATTGCCTTATGTCTCTTTAAACCTATTAGGAAGTGGGAAAACATTTTAGATCTCAATATACACTTTCTAAAACATCAAATGAAACATGGGAAAGTCAAGTGCAGCCAGCATTTCATTTTCATCACGGCACACTCCCTCCTTCTAAACACAGGGGATTTCTTTTCCAGTTGTCATCTTCCTTTTCCAAAACTGGGTAGAAAGCAGGTCCTTGGGAGTTGTCCTGGATACGGCTGCATGTTCCTGAGAATGTTGCTGAGCAGGTGGGATGCCATCCTTTCTCAGCTGCCTCCTCAAAGAACATGGCTGGGGCTTTCCCCGGTATTTGTCTCTGCTACAGAATCTGACAGTCGAGTCTTGCATTTGGCAGAATCCACAATGACTGTCACCCAGGCAGGCCTGTCAGGGGTCGGCGATGAAGGTGCTGAGGGATACTGTGTGTTTTCTCTTCTGCACACAGAAGGTGGTCGAGCCTCCTTTCATCACGCCCAGGCCTGGGACAATGCAGGTGGACCCCAGTGGCTTGAAATCTATGTTGGCTTGTCACTTAATTGACAATAGAAGGAATTTATGAACTGGCAAAGAAAAAATTTCCTGCTTAAAATAACCACCAGCCATTCGACATACCTCCCGATGAAAGCTGAGCATTATTGCTTAGACGTGGATAGCATCTGTAAGTGGGTGCCAGATGTGTGTGGGGTGAGCTTGTGTGCATGACTCTGGTTCCCATTCTTTTTGTAGTATTGAGCCCCACCTTCTCTCTCTCTCTCTCTCTTTTTTACTTTCATTGGACCCTTATTTTCTTCCTTCTGTTCATAGCTCTCTAGGTTCTGCAGAAGTGAACACAGTCATTGAAACCCCAAGTTACCTAGGAAAGGAAGGCACAGGGCAGGGAAGGGTAGAGATGGGGAAGCATCTGGAGCGTGACCCATGGGGACCAGCACCCTAGGTCACCGCAGCCATCTCCAGTGTGTAGCCAGTGGTCGACTATAAACCACAGCATTCCAAATGAATGAATGACATTGAGGATAAAACATGTATTCAATCAAAATCCTCTACCCTTTACCAACTATTTTTATTTTTGCTTGTCATCTTGGACTGCCTTATGCTGAATTTTGTATTCCATTTTCCATTTAACATTGTATCATAAAGGTTTATTTCCAACTTTACATTCTAGAAATCTTAACAGAGACCTGGGTTATATGATAACTATTACTATTAGTGATAGAATATTCTGTGAGGAGAAAGTGACATCATTTGGACAAATATTTTGGATTTGGCAGAATTTAGAATCCTTTCAATTTTCAGTGATAATAAATTCTAAAATGAACAATGTAGTGCATGCAGCTTTTTATTTCTGCAGAACTTTTCATTTTGAAAAGTTTTCATTTCCCCGGGAGTCACATTAAGCTTTCATTTATACTGCCAAACTTCTTTCAAAAGGGCATTTTTGACTGATCTTGACACATTCTACCAAAATTGATTGTCTTTTCAACATTCGATGCTGGTGATGGTTGTACAACTCAGTAAATATACTAAAAATTATTGAATTGCATACTTAAAACAGATGAATTTTGTGGTCTGTGAATCATATCCCAATAAAGCCATTAATAAAAAATGATATAGAAAAAAAAAGATGTCTTTCTTATTTGCTTACACCTGTGGAAATAATTAGGTTAGTTTAAGTCTCTACCATCCAATTTGATATTTCATGTTGCATAGAAAGTGCTAATGACTCAGCACAATATTTGTGCTTTTCATTAAATTTAGAATGCACATCTTGTAATGCAAACTCATCCAGTGCTTCAGCTGGCAGTCATAAAATCCATGTTTAAATCCTGGCCATTTGCTATGTGACCTTAGCCATGTTTGTATCTCTCTCTTTTGCTCCTCAGTTTTCTCATCTGTAAAATGGGGTTAAAGGCACTTTCCTTGTTTATCTCTGAGGGTTTTGAGGGAGAATCAAGGAAGCAAATGCAGGTGAAGGCAGTCTGTGAACTGTAATATGTTACAGGAGTGTGAGCCTTTGGCTGGTGAAGGATGATGGATTAAAGGAAGAATGCACAAAGGGAACTTCTGAGACAAGCAAATCAGAACTAATAAAACATTCAAAAAAGTTACAGAAGGTTGGATATGGTGTCATGCCTATAATCCTAGCACTCTGAGAGGCCGAGGCAGAAGAATTGCTTGAGTTTAGGAGTTCAAGACCAGCCTGAGTATGAGGGAGAACTTTTCTCTACTAAAAATAGAAAAATTAGCTGAGTATCATGGCAGGTGTCTGTAGTCCCAGCTACTTGGGAGACTGAGGCAGGAGGATTGTTTGAACCCAGGAGTCTGAAGTTTCTGTGAGCTAGGCTGAGGCCATGGCACTCTTGCCTGGGACAACAGAGTGAGACTGCCTCAAAAAAAAAAAAGTCCTAAAAGTGAGAGTGTCATATCTTTCTATGGGTAGAATATGAACGTTTTAACACAATAACTAAGAAAATTACATGAAGGCTATGTTAACCAGTTTGATGGAAGTGTTTTGGATTGTGTGTGAAAACACCACACTGTACCC